>VZRO01003607.1:1255480-1412468 GCA_013397915.1 Daphoenositta chrysoptera | reverse complement strand
CCCAAAAAAAAACCCCAACCAACCAAATAAAAAAAAAACCCAGAAAATTATTTCATTTTGTTACAAACATTTTTAAAATCCTCCTGACCTCATAAAATATTTCACTTCCAATTAAATTGCATTTCTCAGTCCTTTTGAGACAGAATTCATCAAATGCAACACTAACAAAACTTCCAGGACATAAAAATATAATGTAAAATACTTCATCTCAGAATAGGTCCACTTCCTATTTCTGCATCCCTGCTTTCCTTGTTCTGTAGTTTGTGACACTTTTCTATTTATTGACCCTTTTCTAGCATGAAGAAATCCAATCTACAAGTTAATTGTAAAAACTACAACTTTTAGTCAACCTCCTAGATCCAAATATAGGAACACGATAGCAATAAAATTTTCAATACTTTTGAGTACCCAGAAGACCTACGAACAGCTTGCATCCAGTTCCAAAACTTTTTTTTTCTTTTACCTTAGTTCTATTACTAGTATCTATTACTATTTCACTGCAAGGATGCTAGCCTTGACATATCACTTCTGTGGTAGATTTTGCATAAGTAGGCTGCTGGGACCGTGAGTCCAGTTTTCCAGAGCTGTAGCCTATTTTGAAATAAACATTTAATGCAGAAGGTTTTGCTGAATGTCCATTCACTGAGTTTCAACTGACTGCATACCAAAGCACATTTTTCCAGCCACATAAAATAGATTCATTACAAATGTAATGACCAAAACCTACAATTATTACATCCAAAAGGAAAGAAGTGGGAGAGATCAAAAATTTTTAAGAAGTAATCATATCTAGGTGACATAATCATAATCTAGCTGACACCTCAGGGTTAGAAATGCTCACCTTCCCAAGAGTACATCCAAAATAAATCCACTGGAGTTATTTCAGTCTGCAGCAGCAATCTGAAGAGAGTTTGACCACAAGGCCAGAGTTCAGAAACCTTGTTAGAACTGTCTTATACTTCGAAAAATCAAAGTATAAAAATGTCTGGTAGTTACAAAACATTGACATCATCTACTCAGCATGGGAATAGGTACCAAGCTGATGCATTTCCAAATATAGTGGACTTTACTGTTATTCTCCTGTAGGTACCTTCCTAAAATAATCCTTTCTACCAGTCTTAAATGTGCCTCTATCCAGCTGGAGAAACTTGTGATATTTTCTTTTAGCCAAAGCTGCTTTCAGAATATTTTGATTATTCTTTCTTTCCCCACATATTTGATGTTTCTAATTTAGATTGTTCTACCAGGAATAAAACTAATTAGTTGGTGGAATCAACGGATATGCAACTTAAAGTAATTCATTGTGTTATTTTAAGGATATCTTCTGATATCTCCTGAACCATAATTGGGCCACTGGAGAGGTTAATTAAAACTTTGTAGATTAATTAAGCAAATTTCATCTACTTTTCTCTAATTTAGAAATTCTCAGTTAGTTTCATTCTATTAGTTGCACTAATGTGTCTATAATGTTCCGAGTACTGAAAACCTTATGTTTTTATTAGAAAAATGTTCTTTTACTCTCAAAACTAAAAAGACAAAAAATATAAAATCTTTGGCTTACTCTGAATTTCATGATGGTGATATTGAACTTAAATTTTCCTCTGTGTTTTTGTAGTTTTTTTAGTGTTAGAACCAAGGAATCAGTTAGAATCACAGAATCCCCTATGTTGGAAACTGCCATTAAGATCACCAAGTCCACCTGTAATACAGCATCTTTCTTTCACTGGACAAAGAGCTGTCACTGCCCCCACACATGACTGCATGATCACCTCGTTCTTAGAACATTTCCTGGGGATCAGGGAAGTTTTGGTTCTAGGAGGACACATTTAAACCCCTTTCCCAGAAGGGCTCTACTTCCCAAATAATTGCCAAGCTTATAATGAACATCAAAATTGCTTTAATAAGAATGAGGGCATTGCTGCATTACCCAAGCAAGTGAGACAGATAAATGATTCTGACCATCTGTTTGAAACATGTTTTAGGGAATTGTAGAAAATAGCTTCTGTTCTGTCCCTGGGACGAGAGATAAGCATGAACAGAGAGATTTTCACTTAATGGTGAAGCTCCATCTTAAAACTTTTTGAAACATGGCAATTATACCAGCCTTGAATGCAATACTATCAATGCAATGTAAAAATGCATTATTGTTCCTATACTACTTTCTCTACCAGAAATACCATGTAATAATAATACTTCAAATTGCATTTATATTTTTATATCATGTTAGTGGTTCAATACCACATTTACCAATCAATAATATCCAGATATTCTTCCCTGCCCTTTTCCAAACTTGTTCATATTACAGTTAATCTTCTACAAAGACTAGATTCAAGAAAAGACTGAGGCATCTGAAAACACCCTGCAGCGAGCCACAACTCCTGGTTAAATGGTTAGCTTCCTTAGTTAACAGCAGGCAGTTGATAAATAGATTAAAATGAGATCCAAAGTCCAAAGTCCAAGACATGAGTAAGAACTGCTGAACAAAGGGGTGGCTTTTTTAAATCTGATGGTCCCCATGCAGGGGTGCTGGGAGGTGTTGTTATCCAGCTGTAAACCATGGACCTGGAATCTCTTCCTAGGAATGATGCTTATAATGTTTTTCTAAAGAGCTAAGTGACATTCAGTCAGCTGAAGCATAGCTTTGTGAGAAGGGTGTGACAGTGCTCACTATTCCTAGAGCCAACAGAGAGGCCAGCATGGCCCTGCTCCTGCTGAGCAAACTCTGATATCCATCACTCCCTCTCTCAGGAGAATGCCCTTGGCACCAAGACTATAATGGGGCTTAACCCAGTATCCAGCAGCTCTGTAGAGCTGGGCAGCAAAGTGTTCACAGCTCTCTGAGTCACAGAGGAAAAGCAGCTACACGAGGAAAGTAAGAACGTGACATGACACAAAGTGGCATTCCCTGGGAAATTAATCCAGGCCCGGCTCCCTGTATGCTTTCTATGCTTTATATTTAAATAAATAAATAAGCCAGTTTACTATTTATGTAAATTGCTTTTATCAGTGAGTCATAAAACATATGAGGTAGAAGTGTTTCAGTAAAGGAATTACTGCATGTTTACTCAATGGTTCTTCTTTCACAAAGCGGGCGCAAAGGTGCTCAGCACAAGCAAAAAGAGGGCACCCTAGGGAATGGTAAGATCCTGCTAGAAAATAATGAGATAGTTAAAGCACTTCTGCAGCTAGAATTGCACCCACTGCAAGGATAGAGTTATATGTTTGGACATTACCTTTCACTTGACTTCCCTAATACTAGCTTAAACTCATGAGTAATATCAGGCCCTTGGTAATTTTTTTTTTCTTTTGCCTTTTGCTACCCTTACTCTTTTTATTTCTAGTTAAAAATTGATTTATATTGACAATGAACCAAATGCTTCTAAATCAGAAAACTTAATAACACTTTTAATTTTAGTACAATTGTGAAAATATTGATCAAAATTGATCCAGAGACCAATCCTTAAATTAGTCCCTGGCAACTTCTTTTAAGCCTGAGATTTCACCTTTTGTCACAGCATGTGCTGCATTTTCTTCTCTACCGTGTATTATACTGAGTTCCTATTCTAATTTGACTAACATTTTTCTGTGAAGACACAGATCAAACATTTTGTGGCAAACAGATTTACTACCTCCCTTTAGGTAAGGAATTATTTACTTTAATCAAAGAAGGATAATCTATTATTCAGACAGGAGTTGTCTTTGATGAGCTATGTTTAGTTGTACTATGCTTTCTTTTCACATCCATGCCATTAATTTACTTTCCTGAGGAAGAGTTCTTTAAAAATGCACAATCTTTTTTGAAAATGAGCTGCTGAGTCACTCTAGCTTCCTTTTCCAGAAGATGCACTGTTATTAGAGATTCTTCGTTAAAAAAAGTTATTCACAAGCTCATAGATTTGTTAAAAATTCTGACTGACCTACAGTTAGATTCAATGTGTGAGCCAGATCCTCAGTTCTTCTTGTGTCAAGTTCTCAGAGCTTTTCTTTTCCCCGTGTTACTCACTTTTTTCTGTCCTTCGTTCTCATTAGCTCTGCTTTCACTCCCATGCTCAAAGTCAGTAACTGTACTGAAAACAGAAGTAGTAATTGCTCTAACTTCCCTACATCTTTAGCCTCTGGCCTGACGGCTTTGTACTTGTCTTCACCCTCATGTTTTACATGTTCAATAGTATTAGTCTGACTAAGACAAATTTACTTACTGATTTTATTCTTTTATGGAAATAGAAAGTCAACATTTCCTGATTTTTAAAAATTATTATTTTATCTCCAAACTCCTAAAAAAGAAAAAGGAAAGATAGATTGTCACTCCGTTTCATTTCTCATCTGTGTAGATTTCTTCCCCATTTTTTTTAAGATAATGCTTTTACTAGAAAAACTGGAATATTTTTCTCTATGTAGATAACTTTCAAACATTTTGCTTTTAACCTGTACATGGAAGAATGTAATTTCTTCATGTCTCTGAATCAGTGGGTCGTGAGTATTTCTCTTAACCTGCTAGAGCTTAAATTTCAAGGATTTAATTTATTTTTAGAGATGTTTCCTGAGCCTCAAAACATTGAGGTTTTTCAAGAAGTCCTGACCTATCAAAATTCTGTATCACAATTGGGTTAGTGTTCCCCTAACAGGTTTAGAAGACAGGAAGAACATCTCGACAAATGCTAGGTCTTCTTTTCATCAGGTCTACTTCTTTAGGTTTCAATACTTGATGACATAGATGTTTCAATAGCCAGCAAATTTTTTATGTAGGTGTTCAGGATTAAGTGGGTATGATTACTTGTCCTCTTAAGGAGAGATATTATTTTGGTACTAGATCAGTAACTAAAGCATTACAAATTGATTCTTTCATAGGTCAAGACCCCTGGAGCTGTGCAAATTATCTTGCTCTGCATAATGTCAGTCAAGGATAATATGCTGGTTACCATGTGCTTTTGTTTTCCATTTTGCAGTTTCAACATGGTGTCATTTGACCCTGCATTGAGCCACAAGTCTACAAGCTAAAGATTGCTCTGGAACAATCATAACCATTGGCCCAGGTCCATCTACACTAGAACTCAGACAAACATCCATTAAGTAGAAATTATAGCTCAAAGTCGTCATTGCGCTTAAGTACATTTCAGTGCAGTCTTTAAGAAATCATTTTATTTCATTTCTGGATTCCTAAATATTACTACTTCAAACAGACACAAACAATGTACCAGCAAAAAAAGGAAATTAATTTTTAGACTTATCATATTTATGTGTTCAGCATTTTAAGGGCATCAAGGAGAAAGTTTTAAGGTTTCTGTGAAAAGAAACCTTTTCTTTCTGTTCTCCAGCATTTTCCAATTAAGTATGCACCTCTTGATAGTATTATCTTGATTACCAAAAATAGTAAGCTGAGTATTGCCATATATTGCAAAGATCCTTCCTGTTCATGCAACACTGTTCTCTTAAACATCTGTTCTCTTACAGATGTGCCCACACAACTGTGGTCTTGCTGTTGAGAGTCTGACTGCCTGAAAGGCATCACAGCACCATCAAGAGGAGTGCATAACTGGGCAGAGGATGAGAGCTACAGAACTCCTGAGCCTCTGTGGTTTGGGATTCTGCACACAAAGGAACAGATATCAGAGGACACCGTTTACTCAGCAGGAAAAACATGCAAAAATAAAGGGTGAAACCCCAAACCTGCATTCTGAGGCTTGCCCACTGTTAATTATACCTCTTTCAAAGCTAGTTATTAAGGCAAACTCAAACTGTCTTAGTGCTACACTTGCTGCATGCTTCTACTGCAATCAGTGCATCTCCTTGGGAAGTTGCTGTCTGCCCTGTAGCTTCCTCATCTACAGCAAAAACGTTATTCACCCTGGGTTTGGTGTGCTGGGGATTTTGCATGGGTTGTCAAAAGGAAGAGACTGGGGTCTGTTCTCTGGACACAGGGGAAAAAATTAGCCAAAGTGGTTCTTTTCATAATTAATCTACCCACTGATTTTTTCCAAGGACCTAATATTCACACTGGAAGTACTGAATGTCTGCCTGTTTAGATTTCCTACAATTTCCTCCTCAAACAGCCCTTTTTAATGTCTCTGACTTTAAGTAGAATAATAACAAGTAGGCCAGCTGAATTATCTAAATTTGCATAAAATCTAGCACAGTTCTCATTTTTATCTTGAACTATAAAGTGATTTAATTGAGAAAAAACCTTAAAAACCTGAATTTCAGCACTATTGGTATGCTACATATGGAAATGTATAAATCATAAATCAAACATAAATCAACTGCAACTTTGAGCATAAAAATAAATAAGATCTGGAGTGGTAATTGTGCTCCAAACATGATTTTGAAGCCACCATAAAAACTGTATTAGCATGTATACCAATAAGATTTTAGAAGATACTCTTCATGATTGCAGGATCCTATTTTAGTGGAATTGTTGGTATTGATTACTTGAAAGATCTTTGCAGTTCTTTCAAGATATGCACAGGCAGAAGTATATGAAACCGTGGTACAACCTCAGACACCAAAAATCAGTGTGCAAGAAAGAAAGAGAGGAGTGGTTAACTGCCAGAAACTCAACACAGCTTCTCAGAACAATTTTTTTTCAATAGGTCTGATTCTGACAGGACTTTTCCTGGCTTTAAAATGCTTCAGTATATTCTGTGACTTTTGATATGTGGACCATCTCTCTTACAAAGATAGGATGAAGAGCTGGAGCTGTTCAGCCTCAAAGAGAGATGACTGAGGGGTGACCTCACCAATATCCATCGGTATCTGAAGGGAAGGTGTCAACAGGATGGAGCCAGGCTCTTCTTGGTGGTTCCAGGCAATAGGACAAGAGGCAATGGGCAGAAACTGAGGCACAGGAAATTCCACCTGAATGTGAGGAAGAACTTCTTTACTGTGCAGTGACCAAGCACTGGAACAGATTGCCCAGAGAGGTTGTGGATGTTCCCTCAAAGGAGATATGCAAGAACTGTCTGGACACAATCCTGTGCTCTGGGATGACCTTCCTAGTGGTTTGTTTGAAAGGAGGTGACAGGATAGAAGGAATGGAGAAGTTTAGAAGCTGTTGATTGCTGATATTTCTTAAGCAATAACAATTTTAGAACCTCTGAAACTCAAAATGGAAGCCTTAAAAATGCTACTTCAAACTGAGAAGCTACACATTGCTTAAGGTGAAAGGAAAGAAAGCTGATTATATGTTAAAACAACACTAACAAGATGAACAAAATGGTTAGATGAAACATTCAGACGAAGAGCAATGAGGAAGAAAAAGAACAGTAGCTACTATACAAGACACTTTTTATATCATAGGGGTTTACTTTTATTTGTTTGGTTGACTCTAAACTTATTTCTCTGTTCATATTTTTCTGGTTTTCTGCAAAAAATGTTTAGAAAAATATGTTCCTTATCCAGACCTGGAGATGATGTCCACTCCTTAAACATAATAAATTAAATTGAGCCCTCAATATTGTAGATAGCTGTGTTTATGCCTAGTTATATTAACACAAGTTATCCCATTATAAAGACTAACAAAATAGATGCATGCAGCATTCAACACATCATAATACTACTAGAGTTCAGAGGGATTGCAAGGATTTCTTTGCCTTTGTGGGACTGGGTTACAAATTCAGCATTACAGTCCCCTTTTTACAAGTAAATACATTACATCTGTATGTGCTATTAGAGCTTAGGAATTTCTTTACTGAACTACATATATAATTTGAGAACTGTCAAATAAAAAAATCTCATACTGTATTATAGAACTGCAAAACTAAAGCTTTGTGATTTCACACAGTTTCCATGTCTTTTTTGACATCTCCATACATATTTAATCATTGTTTCTGATGAAAAAAGAATTGGTTTTTTTCCCCTTAGTGTGGAAAAATACTGAAAGCAATAGTTCACCAGAAACAATGCACAGTACTTCGCACACCCTGCTTATGCTAATGAAGTCAAACCTGTTCACACATTACATGTATGACAAATAGCTACAGAAAGAAAATTCAATATTTTTCATGTCTAGATTTTTTTCTAAAGCAAACCCTATTTTCAAGTTAAGTATGCTTAATACTGTCCCCAAATGAAATGACAACACTCAGAACCTTGGACCTAAAGGAAGAAAGATGTCAAAAAAACTTTGTTTAAAAAGGAACTTTCTTTACAAATTTGTACAATATCTAAAAACTTAATAAAAAGACATGTTTCGGTGAAGGAAAAAAAAAAAAAAGCAAAGCCAAAAAGTCTGTATATGCACAAGATTCATGATTTTAAACTGTGCAATTCTAGCTCAAATGTTTCAAAGTACTGAATCCTTGAAAAACTGTAAGAGGAGTATACCTTGGGGCATGGATGATTATAAGTTCCACAGTGTAGTTCACAAATATACTATAAATTCCAGAATTTCTGTAAACTATTTCAGCCTGTTCAAAGTTTTCAGTATTTCTGTTGATGAACCTGGTATGAATACTAATTATAAAATAAATATTTAGGTCAGTGATGACCTCACAGAGTAATTATATAATCTATTATAAAACAGGAATTCTAGTTCAAGGAAATAATGCTCTAATACAATAAGATAAGCTAAATTGCATCCATTTCAGTTTTTGATCTTTCTTGATTTCTCATCTTTTACAAGAAGAGGACTCCAGTTGTCCACCTGCATTAAATGTCATACGTTTGATGTACATTGGTCAGCTTATGTTTAAGCAAAGACATTAAAGAAGCTCTTTGTAACACTCAGTTCAGTAGTTCCATGAATCACTAACCACTGATAAAAACATCATTTGGTTTGTTCAAGGATTGGGTTAGTTCTTACTCAGAGCACCACACATTTTTCTATAGCAGTAAATCAAATTCAGTACTGTTAACTATTATGAGACATTGTGCTGCTCAAAGTCTCCTGTAGAACTTACATTCGAGGGATAAAATCTAATTGCCTTGAAAGCTCAGATAACTTTCACTTAACAACTTTTTAAAATAGTAATTATTGACTCAGTTAACAACACTGACTGCAGAGGTGCTTTGACCAGCTGTGTAGATATGCCATAAAGGGTTTTTAAGATGCCATAATGGGACTAAAGGAATCATTTTGGTCAATTGTGTGAATGTTTAGCCTACATAATATTGACTTGAGATATGTCACCTCCCTGGAGACTTAAGGCCCACACAGTATTGAATTTGTCAAATCATTTCAGCATAGAAATCAACAAAAAGTCACTGAAGGTGAATACCTTTTAAAGAAAAGCATACTTGTAAAGCATATAATATGCAGAGGAAACTGGAAAAAGCAACTTTTAACTATACATAAAAAACTTTTAAGTATTTAGCATTGACTGCATACTAGAAAAATAACATGAAATATTTTTTAAAAATTAGGGTTGAAAACTAAAAGGTAATTGCTATGAAATATTTTTCTCAGTTTAGAAAAATTGGGGAAAAAAAGTTATATTTCCTTTTGTGTGATGCAGTTAGTTCGGTGCAAATGCTCTTCTTCCTCCTGATCCTTTCTCTCTTGTATTTTCCTTTAATTTACTCCTCATATATAATGACCTTAGGATCAGGGCTGTACCTGAATAGGTAGCATCCTTTAGTACCAAAAGCTTTTCAGTCTAGAGAAACTGGCAAGCAGAGCACAGCAGATACCTCACATGAGAACCAAAGTGGGAGGTATGTTTTTTTTCATTTAAAAATCTTCACAAAACAGCACTGCTTTTTAAGAGAAAAGGAATGTACTTTGTAGTTTTTCCACATAGTGATCCCCTAACCATATTTTATAAACGTATGCACATTCTTCTGAGATCAGAAAATAAATTTAATACATTAAATAAAATCTTGCGTTATCCAAAGGAGGAAAACAGTACCTCATCTTGGTAAAGTGCTGATTTCAGGGGACCACATGAAAAGCTCTGTTCCCTTGCACGCCCAGCTTTGAAATCAGGTAGCTGGACTTTATAAACTGAATTTCCCAATTTCTTGAAGTGATCCAAGACTCCACTGTCCAGCAGTATTGCAAATCCCAGTTGCCATAACGTAGAGGTTGAGAATACACTTACTGTAAGAAGGTCACTACAAATATTCAGAATGCCAAGTCTTTTGAGGCAAACATGTAATAATACAAGACCATTATAAGCTACAAAAACCTGGATCAAGTTCCTGATTATTTCTTCACGGAGGCATGATCCTCTATACAGCCAGGCTCCTGTCAGATTTAGATAATGGAGAGTAACTTCCTCACTCAAAAATAGTGGATTATGTATAGTGGTCTTTTGAGCCTTCTCATTTTGAAAAACCTCAGTACTCTCAGTGGCCAAGTGTTCACCGATCATTTGCTATGACAGCTGCCTATTACAAGAAATAACAAATCAGCTTGAAAAACCAAGACATAATGAAATTCACTGAGTAAGGGATTCAGCTCTCATCTAGGTGTCTTTGTATATAACCTGAGCAGAACAAGTCTAATATTAGATCTTATAACTACTGCTCTGATGAAGAATCTGCAATTAAAATTATCTATTAAATAATGGGTGTTAGTCTTTTTCATATTTAGATTTCAATGCACTTTTTAGCTCAGTATCATTACTACCAGCATTATAATGCAAACATGAAGTGAAATCATGCAAGAAGCTTTAATCATTCCCAGGTTGCACATTACACAGATCTTGCTTACCTAAGAAGGATTTAGACTCTTCAGTACGAAGAGTTACAGGTGAGAGAGAGGTAAATAAGCTGAGAAAAAAAATAGATGAAATATTGTCGGGGTTTGATGTTGGCTAAGCACCAGGCACTCACAAAAACTATCCACTTATTTTCCTCTGCTATAGCTGAGCAGAGGGGGGCAAATTAAAACAAAAACTTCATGAGTTGAGATAAGGATTAGGGGGAAAACACTTCAAGGCAAAACAGGTTGAAAATCTAAACAGTATAAAGAAAATTTATTATTAACAGAATTAAAAATAAAAAGAGTAATGAGAACTAAAATAAATCTTTAGAACACTCACTTTCTTGCCATCCCCTCCTTCTTTCCCACTGACCACACAAGGAGACAAAAACATGGGGGTTTTAGTCAGTTTGTCATTTCTAAAAATCTTTCGTCTCTTCGCTTAGGGAGAGGAGTCTCTTCTATTATGTCATGGGGTCCTTCCCATGGGAGACAGTTCTCTGTGAACTTCTCTAACGTGGTTTTAATTTTCACAAGCAGCAGTCCCATCCAACCTGCTGCAACCTGAGTCCCTCCCACAGGTAGTCTTCCCACAATCACCCAGCGTGGGTCATTTCAGTTCATAGGGTTTAGTCTTTTAAGGACAAGCTGTTCTAGTTTGGAAGCAAAGATTCTCTTTCTCTATCTCTAGAAACAAAGGTCCTCTCTGTTCGAGTNCTGTTCTAGTTTGGAAGCAAAGGTCCTCTCTCTCTGTTTGAGCTCCTTACTAGATTACAGCTTCTCAGCATCCATGCACTCCAGAGTGAGCACATTTCATCACGGATCTCTGCATCCCCCCATGCACCTCCTGAATTACAGGGACACAATTTGTTGTATTATAGTCCTCCCCACGGCTTGCAGCAGAATCTCAGCTCCGATGCCCGGAGCACCTCCTCCCTCTGCTTCTTTTCATCGACCTCAGTGCCACCATGTTGTCGCCTCACATGTCCTCACTTCTTCCTTTTCTCTGACTTGGAAGAAAATTGTTGTCCGTAGGTATTACTGTTCTCAAGTTATATCAATTGAAAAGTTCTTACAGAGCTTCGCTGCGCTGAAGAGGTTGATCTTGTCTGTGTTCCGTGTTGGGGAAGTGTTTGCCATGTTTTTGTCGCTGGACACATGGTCCCCAGGGGCACCGCACGGGCAGCCCCGGCCGTGCCGCTCCTGGCCCCGGCAGGGCTCTGGCCGCGCGCTTTTGGCCTCACCGCCCCGGATCAGCCCCAGCAGCCACCTCACCCCCCCTCGGGAGAAGAAAAATGAGAGCTTCCTGCCTTTTTTCCTTTCTTAAATATGTCACCACAGAGGCATTACCAGCTTCTCTAGTCGGGCTAGTAACCCGCCCAATTGTCAGTGCCTTCAGCAGTTGGCTCTGAGCCAGGCATAGTAGAAGTTTTGAGCAGCTTTTCCTGCCCACTAAAAACCAGGCTGTGTTAAACTAACACAAATATTAAAGATGAAGACAAAGCATCAGATGGGACTTGACGTAAAAGGAAATTGGAAGCCAACAAAGAAATTAAAAAAACAGGAAGAGATATGTTCAGTATAAAAGGAGAAGAGGTAATCCTGGTAGCACTATATTTGATAAACTAGATAGGGAAGCAAGCTGGTCTTCACAGTAAATTAGAGTAAAGGTACCTGTGAATCAAAATGGTTATTCTAAAATTACATGTGAAAATTTAGCTATCGACACAAATACAAATCTGGGGTCTCAGTCCTGCAAAGAGACAGATGAGAGCAACCAATTTCAACATGCATTTTTAATGATGAAAAATGTTGTACATACTTGAGATGGTTGTTGAGAAATTTTGGATCAAATATGTCACTCGAGCAATGCAGGATCAGAAGTTTAGTTTTACTATACTAGGACATTTTAGTCCTCATGCTCCTAAAGAACCAAAGATAAATAAAAGCTCTATATTTCACCATCATCAGAACAATTTTGTTGATACTATACACTATTTTAAGCTGTTTCTAATAAAGATATAACCAAGCTTTTATTATAAATTATACAATTACACAATTTTATTTTCACCCATGACCCTTTTTATTCTTATGCATAATTCAGAGAGATAATGTTTTGTTTCAGGCAGACTTTTTTTCTATGAATAATTATAGTAGTTAGTTGTCTCTCAAAACAACCTGTAATGCAATTACACTATTATTTTTTTTAGTTTTATCGTATCTACCTCTTTATATACAGTACATAAATCATACAAGGCATGATGTTCATGGTATTATAAATCATATAGTGGCCAGTGGCTGCTAAATTGGGTCAAACACCAAACATTCATTTTTAAATGAATTAAAGAAAGTGTTACTAGCACACATATTTAACATCATTAACATAATTGACTTCAACAGGTGAGCTAAAATAATCTATTTGGTTTAGTTCTTAACCTCATGTTATTTTTGCTATAGACTAACTAAACTTGAGGTATAGAGACCTTCATCAACTTATTTGATTGTCATTTTATCTCATGAGAAAGCTTTCATGTCTCCTGAGATCTCTCATTGACACTTATATAGACTTGAAGTAAAACACTAAAGAGAGGGGATCCTGTCTATTTTTGAGAGACCAGCCTATGCAGGAAAAAAACTGAGGAATGGCAACGTTGAGAAGGAAGGAGCTTTGAGGGAGTAGTGGAGCTCCCAACAATAGGACAGCTTTCATACCCAATTAAAGAGGTAGTATTTTAGGGTTCAACAGAAAAAAAAAAAGATAATACAGAACAACTGAGTTTTCTAATAGAGATTCAATTTGTAACTTTTACATTATTTATTTAAAGAAAAATAAACTTATTTTCCTTTCCATAACAGAAGAAAGCCACCATAAATTGGAAGATAAGGCTTCTTCATTGGATTGAATTAATATTTATGCAGATTATATTATTAAAAAAAAAATCTGACCAATTATTTAGCAAGCACTCAAGGCCTAAAGAACACTGGTTTTTAAACTGTTCTGTCTGTATTTCATCAGGGACAGTAAATTTGAAGAGCTCCAAGGGCATCATCTGTGCTCCCACTGTGGTCTCCACAGGAGTCAGAAGGAAGTGTAGTTGCCAGTGCTCATGTAACTCCTTTCCCCATGGTGTCTCTTCCACAGACAAGGCAAAGGAGGAAATTGGAGGACTTGAAGCACAAGTCTTTCCTTGTGCTATTCCATAATGAGACTATTTGAGTTGTTACAGGCCAAAGAGCTCCAAAACTGCTAGAAAGTGCTGAAGGATAGGAATCACAAAGACGTTGCTGACATTTTCTTAGCATGTTCTGTATATGAGGCCTCAGGCAAACAAAAGCAGTGAAAACACTCCCAAAAGAACATCTTTCATGCAAAAATTTTTAGTACTCCTCATGCTTACCTCTTCATTAGAGAAACCATGATATGAACATCAGAAAAAACAGGAACAGGAGGCTCAATGGCCAGCAGCCTTCCACCTCCTGGATGCATTCGTGACAGCACATGGCACTTCATGGGAACAGTTGTGCTTATCAAAAATTACTTTTTGAAGACAATGTCAACCAGCTTAAGAGCATACCATCGAAGTAACATTTTTTATTGTAAGGAGAAACATCTGGAAGGCCCAGACTCATTAGGCACTAAACCTTATTCTCATGTACTGCTAATGTGCATTTTGTCAGTGTTACAGGTGGAATGGAAGCTTCAGACAAGGTTTATTAGAGGAGTCATCCTGTTGAACCACAAGGTTCAGAACAGACCCCCTTGCTTTCTAAACTCCTTCTCAGAGAGGCGTCTAGGTGCAACTGGATTCAATCCTAGTTACAGACCCGGTAAACAGTTTGTATCTGAAGGATTGTATAGGTGTAATTGAACATTGGTGCAATTTTGTCCTGCAGGACTAAGGATGGCAGATATATAGAATTATTTATTTGAATTGATTATAACAATGATTAAACTAAAGTACGTTAATCAGAAACACTTTCTACTCAACGTAGGTAGCTATAACTACTAGTACAGTGCATTATTTTTTAAGCAATACTGAGGCAACCATATTAGAGGCAGCAAAATAGTTATTAAGTAGAGATCGTTGTTGCTCACCCACACCAATGGCCATGGGCAGAACTATGTTGCTCAGTTTGAGGAGTAGCTTTGAGGGGTGTCCCCACTCAAGAGAGAAATCTCCACACATTTGTAGAACAGGTGTGTTAGAAGATCCCACCATTAAAAGGTGAGACTGTGCTTTTATAGTACATAGGGATGGACTGTCAGTCCTGTGTTTCTAGGCTAGCCATCCCAATTTGGCAGCTCTAGACAAGCTGTCAGTTCTATCATTTGTTGCTTCCTTTATGAGGAACTTTGTCAGACACATCCTCACCAGTGCAAATTTCTGTTCTTCACATCCTCAGAATGTTTAACTTTGGGATTGATGAATCAGGCTGGTCTCAGCATTCTTCAACAACAAAAGCAGCGTTACCCCCCTTTTCTATCCACCACAGATAACTTTTGTAAATTGGATAAAGTTCAAGCTGTTTTACCCCCCACTTAGAGCATCCTACTACACTCAGCCACAGTGAAGACTGGCATAAGCTTTCAGATCATATCCACCTCAGGTATGCATTCAAAAAATCTATTCTGTATTCTGAGATCTCCAGCCTAAAAGTATTAATTTAAAATTATAAACAGTCATTATCCATAGCCACTGGAAAGACAAAGGCTGTTTTAAAAGAAACAGAGAAAATAATTTTTTAAAAGTGTATTCATGGTAAATTAGGGGTTCAGGCAAAGTTCTGATTAAAGTCAAAATATCCTTTATTTATTCTTTTTCAAATTATTGCATTGATATGTATGTCACGAATTGGTGCAAATAAAGGAACAGCTTCTCATCTTGTGCAAAAGCGACACAGAAGACAAAAGGACGTTTTATAAATAGATATGATGAATACCATGGACAAAATAGAGATGTTAGTAAATGTAAGAAGCAAAAAGAGGTGTTCAGAAAAAAGAAGTTAAAATATTGGAAGATAGAATTTAAACTACAAACAAAGAAACATGAAAGTGATTAACAGAGAATATTAAACTAAAAATACAAATCTTACAATTGAAGGAATAAGGTCACAAATGAAGAATATAGAAAAGCTTGGACAAAAAACCATACTAAAATCTTACAGTAAGAGTTGTGTGCAAACACAGTATTAATATTGCTGTGGTACAAACATAATTTAGATCTGGGCTGGGTTTCTTGCTTATCACATGCTCATAACTATTGATTATATTTTTATCTTGCACTAAAATTAAAGAGTAAAACAACTGACTGCTATTCTATATGTCGTCTTCATTTTGATTTTTTACCAAAAAATGTCCCACTACCAATATCTGAGAAGAATTGTCAAGGACTTCCTCAAGAAAGATTCTTCTGCTCATAAAATAACTCATAAAAGGTTCCCCTGATCATAAAAGTAAGCTGCTGTCATTTTACCTTATAATTTTTCACTAATAGTGATTTTTTTAATCAGAGAACATTATTGTTTTAATTCCCAAATCAATATAATGGAGAAAATTGCGTATCTGCCAATACAGAAGACAGATCAGACCGAGAAGTGTAACTTTGTGAGAGAAAATAAATAGAAGTTTGGATAAAAAAACTTACAATGAAAGCAGGAATATTGGGGAAAAGATAGAAAAAAAGAACAAGACATAAAAGGTTTGAAATCTGAAAACAGCCTTAGTTATCTACTTAAATTTTGTGTTTATAACAAGAAAGCTTCATTTGTGATTAATTTGTTTTTCCTTGCCCTTCATCAGTGGCATATATTAAGGAATTTCTTCTGATAGTTAACTGTTAATACAGAATTCAAGAATTGTTTCTACCCTGAGAGAGGAGAAGCAATGAAGAGAAGGTACATTTCATATAACACGTTTAAAAGTTTCTCAGCTAAGATGGGATACCAGTAATTCCTGGTGCTGCGTGAATGTTTCTGAGACACAGGCATTCTGACAGCGAAATAAGGGAAGAACAACTCTCGCAGGACAACCAACATGGCATCCAAATGATGAAAATAAGGGTCAGCAAACATAGTTTAGAAACAGCTGCAAAAATATCCTTCAAATTAAATAAAACTCCCATTTTCTGTTTCCCTGGAAATGCAACAAATGTAGATTTCAAAAATAAAGACTTTAGAGTAATAGGATTTCAACACTTACCTTATAGATGTCGTATTTTGTATTAAATAGATTATATTTAAATGCAACCTCAAAACCAGATAAGTACTCTATAAAACCTTTTTAAAGATTTTTATTTTCCTAAGGTTTTTTTAAAGGTTTAAACGTTTTTTACACAGATACTCAAGAGCTGCCCAGGCAAGCAATAGCAGTTCCAATTCCTAAGTCAGAATAGCAAATGCTGTGTAATCAGATACAAATCTGATAATAGGATTTTCAGCTTAGGTCCATTATATTCAGAACAGTAAATGCACGAAAAGTGGTAGGTGATGGAGGGAGTGGAGGATTTTTCATCAACGGCCTCTATGTCAGAGTGCTGTGATAACTGAATGAAGTTGTGAATTATTATCTAGCCATTATATCCTATTCTGAATTATTGACAAAGGCAGCCACAGTCAACTTCATGCACTTTTTATTTCTCTTTTTTTACATTAAATTGAAAGTAAGTAAGTGCATGGATAGGGAGAAAATAGAGAAGTGCATTACCATGGACAGTACAGCTAGAGAGGGTAAGGCAAGTAATAGCAATTCAGGGAAATAATCTCCTTGAAGACATATAAAATGACAATAAAATACCTAATGTTCAATAAATATGGAATTTCATAAATATATTAGAAAATATGCTGGCAAGTATCATAAGGAAATATTGTGTGTCCTGAGGAGTAACAGGGAAATTTAAGGAAAAATTTTAAAGAGAAGGCTACTAACGACAGCCAGATATCAAGAGACTACTTCAGTGGCCATCTTCTGTCAAATAAATATCTTTCCACTTTTTAACTTTTTCTATGAGGTAACAAATCTGTTGTTGGAACTAAACAGCAGCTATCTAACAGGACATTCATGGTGAAAATTATAATAGTTTGGTTTACCACTTCTATTTCCCATGCTTATTCATTTATTCTCTTGTTGGTGTTTGTTTTTGAGTTTTTGGTTTGTTAAAGATTTTTTTGCCTTTTTTTTTTTTTACATAAATATCTGCGTCAAGTTCAATAATTTAAATTACTGATGTAAATCTACATCATTTTAAACTGAAAACTGAAAATTAACCTAAACAAGATGAGATAAAATAAACCTCAAAACTTTGTGCAGGTGTCTGTCTATGAGGTGGGATTGCTGGTTCAGATTACACTGTCAGATTACCTGACTGATGTTTATATTGCTAAAATTAAAAGGGAAAAATCACAACCTCAAATCCTCCTACCACCGTAAACGGTTCCCTGTGGTCCATGTACTCGGGACATAGATCTGCATCATTTACTCCTGCAATAATCCCTAAAATTGCTATCACAACTTACTTTTTATTTCTGACCTTCTGCAAAAGGTACTTTGGAGTGGTGGTATTTAGCAGTTTACCAAGGAATTCCTTATACCCAAGGAACGTAATTATAATTTGTAAGGCAGGTGGGTCATATCTGAATTGTATTATTGGGTAAATCATAGTATCACAGATACTAAAGGACTGAGGTCTACACTGAGGTATTTCAAGATGTTTTACTTGAAACTTTTTTAGTGTGGTCCTATGCACTGAACTGCCCTTAACGGTTTGGGTGCTGAGAAATGAGCTTCAACCTGATAAACCAGAAAGGCATTCAAAATTCTAATCACTTACAGTCTGCAATCTCAATAAGAGGATTGCCTCAGAAGTCCAGAATTTTGTGACATTAAGGTTTTCCCTCACAAATAGGAGCTCTGCAACTTTGACATCTCGAGCTTGGAACCAGCAGCACACTCAGCAGAGCTCATCGTGGAACAGGAGGTACACAACACATGGCAGCCCTTAGCTTTGTGTGCTGAGGCTTGGACTTTGAGTGCACCCTTCTAGAGACTTGGGATCCCTCACACAGCTAGGATTTAGCAGTCCTGAACTTGGGTCTTAAAATTGTGTTCTTCAAGGTATATAAATTTCCAGCTTCATGCGTACCTATTTGAGGCAGCCTAGTAAGTCTTTGGGGATTTGGTGGCCGATTAGACATTACACAAGAAGCTCCATCCTTTTCCTTTTTTTTTTCTTTTTCCTTTTTTTTTTTTTTTTTTTGTTTCGTTTTTGGGGTTTTTTTGTTAAAAGGTAAACCCAGGTGATTCTCTTTTTCTAATATGATTTTAATGTCTCAAATTTCTTCATGGCTGAAAAGACTAATTTTCCTTAAGAATCTGAATAAAAAATTTTTCGAAGTCCAATTTTCCTACAACACAGAAATTATATTTCACCCTCTCCATAGCATTTAATTGGTAATTGCAAGCCAAAGGCACAGGTGTCTGTCTCATTCTTCACAGTTGCAGCCCTACATGCACTTATCTATACCTCACACACACACCTGCCAAAGACTAATGAATACTCAAGAAATTATCTGTGATCTTTAAGACATTTTCCACAGACAGTGCAAAGGCAGAGCAAGCCTAGCTTGAAAGGAACATGAAGAAACTGGGACGCTTCACTTCTTTTTCTACTAAAATTAAAAGCTTCAGAGAAGGAGTAAAGGGAAGCAAAAACTCATAGGGAAATTAAGTTCATAGAAGAAATAATACAAAAGCTATTATTTTAAGCCCAGCAAAGCATGTCTGAGAATGTATTAAGTAGGAATGATGTTTTTCAAACTTATTTCCTGTTGACAAAAAGAAAGTTTGTCAGCAGATCAAGGGTTCCCTAGATGAATTCATTTATTAAAATAATATTTCATACAACTATGTTCTGCCCTGTGGATTGATTACCAACATCACATTTTGAATATCTCACATCTCCACAGAGAAGGCTTAATTAGATATATCAGTCATTTGGTACATTCTTCTTTCCTGTCTAGATTATTTTAGTTTTTCAGCAGACAAGTTATAGTGAATGTGAATAAATTCAGAGAAGAGTTGAAATCAAAGTCAATGTTGAGAATGAATGAGAACAGAAGATAATATATCTATACTGAGAAAGAGAAAGACACATACATTGATAATAATAACATTCGTGCACGCAGTCCCAGATCCCTAATATTTCCTTCGTGTTGGCACAGTCTGCTTTTTATACTGCCTTGAAACTGTCCTAAAGTACTCATGGATTTTCTACAATCAGCTGCACAAAGTCAACCTCTCCCACTAGCACTCAGTAGCCACAAACCACAAGTTTAATTCAAACCAGATCTGTCTCTCAAATGCACTAATTCAGGCAGGATGGCTAGTAAGCAATTTAACAGTGTGTAACACTGTTTAGACAGCATATAGGACAAAGAGGCTTGGACTAGGAATGCAACCAGAGAGAAAACAGCAATCTGTTATTTCCAACTATTTAATGCCTGAAGTAAACGGTGTGTTGAAAAGGATTTTCAACAAATGTAATAAACTGTAATAAACGTTGAGAAACATATCTGTATTCCACGCTTAATTGTGTATTTAACTTACACTAAAGCAAAATCTGATGTGCTCCACAGTCTTACATGCTTTCTTAATGACAGACATCTCATCATCACACTTGAAGGGCAGTAATCCTTCTGCTCCCCTAGCAGGTGTCTGCCTTCTAAAGAAACTTCTCTCATGGTGTAAGAAGAAATAACACTCATTTCTAGCCTTCTTTGTAAGTGCTTTTTTATTCATCAGGTTGGTGTTACAGCACTCTGGTGGAATGGAAATCACCAGTTAATTAAGGTTCTGGAGACTCAAGTTATCTATATCCTCCTAAATATTCTTTTGCCCAGCAGCATGTAAAATGTCAGCATCCCAATTAATATTTAGCTTGTAACTGCAATTTTAAGGTACAGTTGCAAGAATGATGTAAGAGACCTATGCCAAATAATCAGGTTGTTCAGAACTTAAAAATATGCTTAATGGAACTTGTACATCTCAGTCTTGTACATCTGAACTTTGACATTCAAGTGTTATGTGGAAGCTTCCTAAGGGACTTGCATCACAGTTTGAAAGAACTCTGGCAACATTTTGTATGAAGCATAAATGAATCACCAGTAAAGAGAACCATGATGAAATAAACCATAATTATATTAGACACTACTAAGGAGGTCAGCGGGGATTATGAACAACTGTGGTGAACCCAAAGACCAGATTGAATCAAATCTTAACAGGTGAGTGTCATCATCAAGGCTGTCACACAGGTCAGTTCTTGGCATTGCTGGTGGCAGTGAACAACAATTTCCCCCACAGTCCTTAGATTTTCTATTAAGATTGGCACTGAACTTATTTCCTTAGAATGCCCTCATGGAAAGTGAGTAACTTCTCTTTTGAGGTCTTCCAGCCATAAAATCCTTGTTGATTCATTGAAGTTTTCCTGATTTACAAAGCAGGGCAGAGGTTTGATCCCCTCAGAATCAATACTTCATTCACATCTCAGACAGCAAAAGTCTATTGGTCTTCCAGGAAGATAGAAGGGCTGCCATGAAAAGCCTTAAAACACCTCAGCCTGACCCTGTCTGAGGTATTTACATGGGCTGAGAAAAGCACTTATAACTACAGAAAAACATCTAAGCCTGTGATTAAAATCTTGTTTTAAATGAAAACAACTAGCTTCTGCACAATTTTTACAGTGTGATCTGCTACAGGATAAACATTAAGATGAAGATAAACTTTGTATTAGGGTGTTTATTTTCTAATCAGTTAAGAGAAGTGGAAACATTTATGGTCTCTTTCAGTATCTGACAGTTGAATACACCTTGCCTGCGCAAAATGAAAATGAGGACACATTGATCAAGTTCTCTGCTTGAAAACATGATTTTCAAGCCCTGTGGTCTTAGTAGAGCCTTAACAGATTCATTCCAGCATTGTTACTATTGATAGTGAAGTGGATTAAGTTTTTCTGGCAACAGTCAAGGATATTTTGCTTTCCCTGCTAATCAGCTACTCCTCCTTGCACGAGAAGCTCTCCCAAATCTGCAGGGTGATTTGGCACTCAGCTCGCTTCTGCTAAGGGAGTTAAGAACACAGGTCCAATCCCCCACTTAAAAGCTGCTGGAGGGCTTACATAAGCTCTGGAGTGATCCTAAGCCCTGGACTGAATTTCATTAAAGGCTGTTGACAACCACCAGGTTCCAATTTGTAGCAGATTGGGAAGAAAATGCTATTCATTCTGAAAATATGTACGAAACCTTCATACAAGTAAAATCAAACACCCATACAAACAAAACAGTTATCTCTTACTGTATTTTTTTTTAGATATAGTGATTTAAGATATTATGCTATATTTATATACATATATATATATCATAATGTAAAAAACACATGGGTTTCTTAGGCTATATAAAATTACGATTATAACCTATTTGTTTCAAATCTGCAAAATATTTTTAGGTCTTAACTCCCTTGTAAAGATATTTAAGTATCTAAGAGACCTACGAGTCTAGTTGTTCTGCATGAAACAAAAGCCATAGAATAGAACTTTTCATCACTGATGCATTGTTGTTCATTCTGAAAATCTTAGCTAAAGACTTAAGGATTTGAACTGCTTAGATACATACATACTAGAAAACAAGTCCCTACAGTTGGAGTTTGGGATTTACTGTTAGGGGAATGCTGGAAATGCACTAAACTCTTATCAATGGATAAATAGAAGTTCAAATATGCTAATCTTTCTGCTTTAGCTCATAAATAGGATTTTCCTGTGCATGCAAAGCAGAAAGACAGAACCCAAACTCACAGGTTAACCAGTGTGTCAACAATGCAACCTCTTGATTGCTCCACATATACAAGATATAAGATATGCCACTACAAAACTAAACACAATATTAGCTATAATAGAGACACAGAGATAGGCTTTGAACAGATTCTTTACCAGAAAACTCATACAGACCAAACCAGAGGCCCCTTTCCAAAGAAATAAAGAGGGTTGCTAGACGAATGCTATTTGACTATATCACAGAAAAATAGAAAGAAATTAAAATCCTCACAAAACTGAATTAGGATCACTTTGTAATGTTAATCACACTGAACATATAGAGCTAATGAAAAAGAATCTTGCGTCAAAATGCCTGATTTTAAAAAAATGTAACTATAATCACTCTTTTTAGTATTCTGAACCATATTGTGTGCAATCACATACACTGATGCAGAGTAACTAAAAACTTATGGACTGGCTACCTGAGGACATCATGCTGTTAGGGTCATCCTCGAAGTATCAATGATCTGCATTAGGTAAGGGAGATAGAAGCCTGAAGCTCAGAAGTTATGTAGCCCATGAGAGCCAGACCAAGATCCATAGCAAAGGTGTAGTACTGTTTTGGAATCACACTTTTAATTTTTACTCCCTCAACCGATGAAGGTTGTGTCTGCAACTGAGCACCTGGAATTTCATGCTCAAGTATCTCAAACGTTCAGTATGGTTTTGTTGAGTTCACTAGTTCTTTCTCTCTCTACCCCACTCCTCTTCCTTCTCATCTTTCTTCCCTGTCACTTCTTCCTCATACTGCAGCTAAAAGGAGCAGAAAAAAAAAAAAAGTTCTGTTTTCAGTTTGGTTCCTTACATCTTCTTCAACCTTTAAGCCAGCTCATTGAGGCTCACATCATTATGAACACAATTTCTGCCACAGTGCTTAACACACACACTCACATTACCTCTCTAACATCTTGTTTGAAATGGCATCCTGCTAAAGGGTACCTTTTAGACTACAGATATTCTCTTCATTGTGCCCTTCTCCTTATTTCACTGATACCTGTTCTCATAAGTGACTGTTCAAAGCAATTTTGATTAACAATTCCTGATTCACCACTACACACATCTAATCATATTTGAAGAAAGTTACAATTTATGGAAAAACCAAGCATATAATAGAGGTAAGATGTCAAAGATGACAATATACAGCTTTTGTCTAGAGTTATTATTCCATAGTTAGACAGGGGGCTCTAGAGGAAAACAGTGTTTATTTGCATTCTAATAGAAGAAGAATCCTCTTTTGAAACCTGCCACTATTTCATTGTAAAGTAAGACATGCCTGAATGGACTCTTCAGCATTTCTCAGACACCTTTAAATTACCATATCCATTTAATTTTCTCAGCTGAAACTCCAGTAGGATAGCAAGGTATAGCATGGGGTTAACACACTGGGATGTTCAGCAAAGAAGATAAAAGCAGTGTGGCAATACAGTTCCATTGCACCACTCAGAGAGGTTTTATCAGGTGAGATAGACCCTTATTCTTCTAAATGGTCAGACCCCAGCGAGCTGTGATAGGGCTGACTACAGCACATTGCTCCTCTTTGGAAAAGGAGGGGAGGAAGAATGAGACAGGGAATGTTGATTACATCTGCCTCCTTCTGACTGGCATATCTGAACAAAAATGAATTGATTCTGTTAAATATTTCATTTTTTGAAAAGGCTGAGTAAAGAATATTCAAATGCAAAACTATGCAAACTGTGTAGGCAAGGTACTATCTATATAGCAACAGTACCAGAGAGTTTAAAATTGTATTCATTCCTGTGAGAAAGAAATCAGAATACCGAAATTTAGTATTGGTCCCGGAAATACCGTATCAGTAGAAGTCTAAAAATGCTTATTCTAGATATTTTTTAGTGTTATTTTCTCTTCTGTGGACAAAAACAAACAAAAATTGAAAAAAAAACCAAAACAAAACAAAACACCCAAACAAACATACAAAAGAAATCATCCAAATACACACACACAGTCCCACCCCCCCACACAAACTAGAGAGATCTTTTCTGTTCCTGCAATTCTTCAGGTGTAATTGCAACATTCTGTTACTGGTTATTGATCTACTTCCATGTCACATGCTGCTTTTCCTCATGCCAATAGGTACAGCAATCTTACAGTAAGAAGCTACATCTCAATAGGATGGGTCCTAGGAATTATTTAGCATCTAATTTTTTTCCCAGTGTAAATCTTGCAGCATAGCAGAGTGCAATTCCAAGGAAGATTCAGAGAATGATTCAGAGAAAAGATTTGATGTCTGTCCCTTGCCCACAGAGCAGCAAGCTGAGTTCTCACCAGGTCTTCACTCACAGGATGCTACTAACCTAAAGGGACAACTCAGTGATGTGTGCAGGAATAAAATATTCTGAGGACATTTCACAATTTAATAACCCTCTGGAGTATGACTATCGGAAGTCATTTGTGACCTCCATCATGATGTTACCAATACATAATTAAGTTCAGGAGCTGACTGAAACGAACACAATTTTCTCATTAAATTTTTTAATTTAACCCCCCCACCTCTCACAGTTTTCCCAAAGGTTGTATAATCAAACAAGGGACTACCTCACCCCCAAAAAATCATCCCCTAATTCTTATTAACAGTTATTCTTATTAACAGTTTATTCGGGGTACTCTTCTTCTTGAACTAGGATTGTACTCTGTTACACACAGCAAAAAAAGAAACGAAAAGATAGTCACTGTCCTTGCATCAACTAAATGTAAGAAATAAATATTAATATAGATCAGCAAGGATATCACAGGAAACAATGAGATATTAATGGTCAGGACATTAGGGGATGATCTCAGTATAATATCCTAAAATGACATATTTTTAAAAGTATCCCTAGGCCTTAATGGCAAGAGCATGTTTAGGGTTAGTGGTCAATCTGAAAAAGCTCAAGAGTGGAAACTGCAGAGATCAATAAATACACAGGTTTACAGAACTTAGGAGATAATGACTGAATATATTGCTTTGTGCTCAGTAGAAATCAGCAGGGCAATTTGGTATTCAAACTCTATGACTGGTCACCAAAATCTCATTATATGGTTTCTTTTTTAATTAGAGCTTTCTAAACAGAAGACATGATGAACTCACCAAGACTTTTGATTTTTTAAATAAGTGTAAGTAGGTAGAATAGCAGATTGAGTGAATGTAATTGGACACTCAAAGTTTCTTTTTTTTTTTTTTTTTTTTTAATCAGGAAGGTATTTGGGTGAGGTATATAGACATCAGATTTTTCCAGCATGAACAAACAAAAGAAAGGATAAGCTCACTGGAAACTAGTTCTATTGACTTTGTGTAGCACACAGTATTCTACTTTCTCCTACCACATTTATGAAAAGTAATTGCATTTTCATATACATGCAAAATTCTTTTCACCACATTTGAGTTCCATTTATTCTGCCTACACGCACCATACCTTTCTGAGAAATAGTACGCTCACAGAGCACTTTATCAAGTAAGAATATAGGCCCTTCTGTAGCTGAACAGGCCTGCCCATACAGCATTATACAATTCAGGCAATGTTATCTCATCCTCACTGATTCAGCGCTTTCATCCATTTTATCCTTTACCTAAAATTATCATCACAGAAGAAAAACAGAATTTACCCATAGTAGTTTTTCAAAGAAGAGACTGCAGATTTGTGGAAAACTGTTCATCATGATCTTCTAGGAACTTTAACTGATACAAGCACTAATGGAATCAGGAGTCTAAATAACAGCTTTTGAATTGACCTAGGAAGACTTAATGGACAATCTCTATCCTACAATAAATAACCCAGAGACAAAAAAGCTTCACAAACATCAGAGGAAGCACACATACATCAAGGAGAGGAAACATTCACTTATATCAAGAAATAGAAAGATTGATTTTTTCATTTGAATTTATATACCTAATATGCACTCAGAAACATTAAAAATTAGGCATTAATATGTAAAGAGCATATTGAAATAAATGAGGGTATACAAACACTCTCAGATCTGAAGTCTTTTCTTACCTAGAATCAGAGAATGGTTTGGGTTGAAGGGACCTTAATCATCATCTAGTTCCAACCCCCCCTGCCATGGGCAGGGACACCTTCCAGCAGGCCAGGTTTGTCAAACCCAAATCCAACCTACCCGATTCAAAAAAGTGGTAAACAGGTATTGGTATCATACGAACCTGACTCATCACTAAACTCATCAAGCTAAAATCCATCTTCTCAACTTCCTTACGTCTCTACACCTGGAGACTTCTTCCCCACACAGAGCCAGCACACCCATACTCCTAGCAGGGTGTGCTACGACAAGAAGAGAGTGCAATGAGCACTGTGCAGAGGTAATGGGGATACAGACACCATCACAATTCAATTCATGCCTAATTAAGTCTGAAGAACTGTGCAAAGAACTAGACTGTGTCAGTTTATAGAAGCTGATTGATGCTTTTATTGACTTCTAAGGTTCTGACTCAGCACACAATCAGGTCCTGGAGTTTTAACTCAAACAATGTACTCAAGAATATGTACTACTGCAGCAGGGCCTTTTCCCTTAAACCTGCACATCAGCATAACACTGAAGCTCTCCATAAATCTGTGTTTTGTTGATGTGCATGAAAAAGCTGATATCATGACTGAGCAATTTTGATGAATGGAAACACTAGCTTAATGATAGATATCCATTACATTGCTTCATTATGTAGCTGGACTAAGTTTTTAAAGGGTATATGTTCCCACTGATTTCAGTGCAGAAACACTAAAACGGGTTTATTGCATCTGAGATTCTACAACATTTGAGCAGATTAATTATAATCTCTTATATTCTCTCATTTTAAGACCAATTACAGGTATAGCAAGCTACTGTCCATGTCTCCTTATATCTATATCAGGTGTATTTTGAAAGTAGACAATTTACATTAATATTAGGTTTTGAGAGGCCAAATATATTTAGATGTTTTCAGTATGAGTGTAATATAATAAATATCAAGGAAGGACATACATAGGAAGTGCAGAGTGCTTGAAAATTTGTTCCTTTCATATGAATGCACAGTATCAGGGCTCAGGTCTTGTAGCTGAATACATTATCATGCATTACACTGCTCACATGCACACTCCTAGTTTATGGCAAATGCAACATAATTCAGCTCATCCTTCTCTCATTGCAGAGTCCTGCATTTGTTGTATTTTAAGACATGTGCACTCAGTCCTACTAAGGTCATTAGACTAGTTCTTTTGCCTCTAATGGTGAGTACAAAACCCCAGCATGGGAATCTTTGCAGTAGCCAAGGAAGAAATCCTGCCTATGAAGGACGTCTATTTTCCTCTCCCCATTCCCCTGCTATGACCACATTACAGCAAATATCATCCATAGAAGGAAGTATTTTCCTTTGGGGTCTCAGTAATCCAGATTTTATAGGATTAGTCCATATTTGAAATTGTTTACAGAATGCTATACAAATCAATGAAAGGTGGTAACATGACTCATCAACAAGAATAAAGATGAGTCATGAGGGTTCACTGCAATACTGGAGGAGTAGAATTCTTCAAGAAGTATTTGTATTGCTCTCAATATGAACCATTAAAAAATATTTTCTCAGATTACAGGAATAGAAAAGACAGAAAGTGAAAGGAAAAAAGAGAAAAGACAGTGGAAGGGGATGATTTGAATCACATAATACAGAGAATGAGACCCTTATCTGAAAAACAAGAAAAAATAATCAATGGAAATCTCCAGTCATCTTATTTGGTACTTAAACAGAAAACCCAAACTTTTTCAGATTCTATTGCCATGCAGAATTTAAGAGGATTAAGACTCCTAAACAGCAGTTCTTCAGATGGAGTTCCAAAGGATTTTGAAATGTCAGTAAAAATTTTCTAGGACTGAAAAAACAAGACTCCAAAAACCCCTGATCAGCATTTGTAAATTCAAATATTTATTTTGTTTTTAAAGCACCAAAGACACTAAGACAGAATAACCTGGAAGCATTTTTCATGCAGCTGATATATTTTTAAGCATACTAAAGAGGGCTCAAGTAAAGAAAGCATTATCAGCATTTTAAGGATTAAGTGTTAAGTGTCATTCACTAGGGAAATGCTTCAATTTCCCCCTCCCCATCCTCCTCCAATTCAAGATTTATTTAACGTGATCAGACTGAGATTGATCAAGGCAGAAGACAGAACTGCTTGCATGCACATCTGGTCCCAAATTCCAGTGATTCACAAGAGAGTTTCACTCACAGTAAAATGAAATTCATTAAATACACTTACATATCTTCTGCCTTTATGACCAATCTTTATCCCACAGTATTCATACCTTCTAACATTAATCAAAAGTATGTAAGCAGGACACAAAAAAAAATCCACTTCTGTTCTATACTAGTCACTGAAGACCTGTCCTGGAAACTGATTATGAGCAGTAATTTATTATTTATGAGCAGTAGTTCATTTCCCATGAGCCTTTCACAGGAGGGCATAGCTCTTGGTGGAACATAACAGTGCAGCTCATATGGATCTCTGCCATCAGCTTTGGGTACAACCCCCAAGTGAGGGCAATTGTCTCATATTGTTCCCTCCATCAAAACTCCATTACAACATAAGTTAAGGTCTTGTTTGTGTTATCTGGCCTCTTCCAGTACCTTGTTTAACTTTTGATTAGAAGCCCTCTTGCTCTGAGCCTAAGCATTAAACTTCCTTAAACCTTGGGCAAATCTGTTACATAAGATCAATACTGGGAGGATGAACTGTTGAACTCTTTGATGTTTTGAGAGAAAGTTATTATATCCCTTTCAAGTCTCTCTTCCTGTGTTAAGAAACAGAGAGGGGAAGATGTTCTCTCTCTTCACAAAACATCTGTCATCTGTTCTGTTATCATCCTGTCTTCCTTCTTCCAGATCCCAAATACAACAGAATTCCTCTTCTGTGAGAGAAGTATAGGTATGATGTTCCCAAATCCCAGCAGACTCAATACTTCTGTACCTCTCAGGGTGAAATCCTTTGCCATACACACTCTAGGACGACATTTGAAGAAATATTTTTGAAGAAGACATGAGAAACCAGTAAAGCAAAAATGTAGACCTTAGTCTCTGAAAGTTCATAGAGAGATTCAGGATAGCTTCTTGTATTCTTCCCTCATAATTAAGAACAATATTCAGAATGTCTAGTTATAGACTGTTTGCTCACTGATATTTTAGGAAACAGCAACTACAGAAACCACTACTGAGGACAGTTACGGGGTTGAAGAACAAACACCTAGCATCAGTATTCTTGATCTTTGTGAAATTAGAAACTAAGAGCTAATTTTTGAATTAATAAATAAATAGCAGATGCTCGAATGGGTGAATATATTATACAGATGAGCAGAAAAGATTTTTCAGTATAGTAATTTATTAATACAAGAGTAAGTAGGCTTTGATGACTGCATTGGCTTGATCACACTGTAATTTCACAAGCTAGACAATCATCTAGTTATATAGACTGAATTCAAACTCCATTTTTAATTTAAGGAAAAAATTAGGCATTGTATCATCACTGTCTTGCCAAAAGAGACAAAACCAATTTGTAACAGCTGAATCAGCAGGGTCATTACAAAATCCAAAACTATGGCGAAGTTAAAGTGGAGTTAAATTAGCTTAATTTCTGCCTCATGAGCTAACATTGCCATCCTCATTGACTCATACCTGCACCCATGCCATGTATTCACAGCAGGCTCAATCTGTCACCAATACAAACAGAAGTGCTAATGTTACTGGAAAGAATGCCTACATCTTAGTCACAATTTATTGCAACCAAGGATGCACATTTTGTATGCAAGAAAATTCCCAGGACCACCTATTTTTACCCTCTTCCTTAACTCAGAAATGCTTTTTCCGTCTATTACTTTTTGACATTTGGTATGCTATTTTACGGTAGGAGAGGCTATACATAGTCACCTGAAGTATTAATTCAGAGGAATACTCTAATTAAAATTCCCAGCTAAAGAATTTTTACTGTGGTTACAAACTTAAATTATGGGGACGTGGGAGGGAGAAAGACTTGTTTCTATTGTTTAGTTACTTTTGAGAATAAGAACTCATGGGTGACTTTCACTTTGTAATTTCTGTACACTAGAAGAGAGCTGTCATTTGTGTGAAAGTTTTATCCCTTGAAACAGAAATCCTGTCATACAAAAAACCCCCATTTTTGTAGAACTGAAGAAAATTATGTTCTGTTCTTCACTTGTTTTAATATATTTTGGTTTTAATACATGTTTTGATATTTAAAAGTGTCTAAGAAGTCTAAAGTTAAAGACACTAATGTGTCTTTAAGAGTATCTTAACAAACATGTTGTTTAACTTTACATATTTTTCTAAACCCATGTTTAGGCATAATAAATTGAAAGTTAATTTCAATATCATTCCAGATTCTCAAGCTTTTAGCCAAATATTAAGTTTGAGGTAATATTCTACATGCCCAAAATTGCAATTGCATATAAACAGATGTTAGCACAGGGGGTTTTTTTACAAAGAAAATTAGTTACAGATGGTTGGAGAGTTAAAAATGGCTATAAAATATTAAAATGTTAATGTGAAAAAAACCCCATAGCAGCAAATATCAAGATCTTCAAAATCTGACTGAAGACACTAAAGGCCATGTTTTCTGATATTAACTTCTTTCTTTCACAAGCAAAATATGCATCACTAGTCTCTTCATCCCACCATCAAGTAACCCTAGCTCAAAAATGAGGGGAAAACGCTTTTAAATTTCTGTTGAAAAATATAAATTTATAATCATTTTCTGGAAGACTCTTTAAAATATGTTAAAAAATGAGATGAACACACCATTCAGACAGCATTCTTTCTTACTAGATTCAAATAAATCTTTGTACCAAGGAAGAGATATATATTCCCTCTATTGAATGAAGTTACCTACCCCATCAAAAATGAATGGTACTGCTGACAGCTTGGTACTATTGCTACCAAGAAACATCCTAGAGATGCGAGTGGTTTAACAATTTATTTCAATTTCTTTGTTGGAAAAACTTGCCCAAAGAAGAAAAGTTCAAAGTGTTGCTTTAAAAAAATATATTTTCACCCAGAGGGTGTTTGGGCACTGGAACAGGATCCCCAGGGAAGTGGCCACAGCACCAGCCTGACAGAGTTCAGGAAGCATTTTGACAATGCTCTCGGGCACATGGTGTGATTCTTGGTGTCAGAGTCAAGAACAGGGCCAAGAGTTGGACTCTATGATCCTTGTCCCTTCCAACTCATCATATCCTATGATTCTATGATACACCTCCTTGCCAAGTCTTGCATCTCTGTTCATTCCTACTGGTGGCTTTAACTCATTTGAGTCTAAGTACATCAATTTTATGGCTGGTAAACAATTTCTATGTAAAAGGTACTTATCTGGAAAAGGAGAAATAAACCTAGATTATGCCTCTAGTAGGCTTCTACTCAAATAATATTTTCTTTTGGGGTTTTTTTTGTTTTTTATTAGCTCTCATTTTTTGCATTAGCTCTCCGGCACAAGTTTCATCTTTCCCTAGAGGTGTTACAAACACTTTCTCAAATTGCTACCACCATAATGCTCTTGGTACTTGAGTTCCAGTATGTTAGTTACCACTTCTAAACAATATTACTAACTCTTAAAATTAAATAAACAAAAAGGTTGTGTTTCAAAACACCATGCTCCATCAAGCAAATTAACCTGTGTTTTGAAAGTTCTAGTTACAGAAATGTACTCTGGGAAGAGCTTGTAGCATAGGTGCAGTGGCATGGGGTCCTCCAGGGGCTGCAGGGGAACCTCTGCTCCAACGCCTGGAGCAGCCCCTCCTTTTTCTCTGACCTTAGTGCCTGCAGGGCTGTTTCTTTCACATTTCCTCTACAACAGCTGCAGCATGATAATTTTTACCCTTTCCTTTCCTAAATCTTATCACAGACATGCCACCAGCATCACTCAGCATCATGGACTCAGCCTGTGCCAACAGTGAGTCCATTTTGGAACCAACCATAACTGGCTCTGCGCTACTTGGGGGGCAGCTCCTAGTGTCTTTGACAGAAGCCTCTCATAAAACTCCCCTACTACCCAAAGCTCACCACAGAAAGAAAACACACTCAGTTTAATAGTGATTAAACTTGAATTTTTTTTTAAACCAGATAGTGACCTGTCCCCTATAATTCCAAGGGGGATAAACATGCCTTTTTACAAGGGCACGTAGTGATAGGACAAGTGGGAATGTCTTTAAACTGAAAGAGGGTAGGTTTATATTACCTATTAGGATGAAATTCTTTACTGTGAGGGTGGTGAGACACTGAAATGGGTTACCCAGAGAACCTGGGGATTTCCCATCCCTGGAAGTGTTCAAGGCCAGGTTGGATGGGACTCTTAGCAACCTGGTCTAGTGGAAGGTGTCCCTGTCCATGGCAGCAGGATTGGACCCAGGTAATCCTTACCATCCCTTCCAATCCAAACCGTTCTGTGATTCTGTGCTTGAAACAGTGCTTGGAAGTAGAAGCACGTCACATATGGACTTCCATGTAACACCTAGACTGAATAACGCAAGTAATCATAATGCATAGTCTTTCTACATTCAAGATTATATACACTTCAGTGACTGGCAGAAAGTTCTTTTAATTTCCCATCTCTATACAGTGAGACAGCCTTAATAGCCTTTTCTGTACAAAATTCAAGAAACTTTAAATTTGTAATAACTTTTCCAAATAGTACTGCAGTCTACAGGCTGGGTCATCCTTGTCCTCTCAGAGGAACCTACTAAAGTGGTGTTTCAAGTACTGCACATGTACGTGATGAAAGTACCACCAGGTGCTAACCAGAATTTGCTCAATACCGAGCAGGTCTCTAACTACTCCTAGATAGTGTTTTCTTGTGTATAAAGACAGCACAATTATCTCCCTACTCTTTATGTAAATATATATCATTCTTTAATTTCCAATGCTTTGTCTTCATTTAAAACTCCTAAAAGACATGATATATTTTTCTCCAATCTTCCTGAAATTAGTCTTTCCAGATTTTAGATTCTGAGAACTAGAAATAAAAATAAAATTAGTTCATACAGAACTAGATTTTTTGCATATGATTATTTTACTACCGATGCCATTCATAGAATCATATTTTTGAAAACCTTCCATATTTGTAAGTCCTTGCAGCCCTGAAAACCACCTTTACAGCACAGTGGCAAAAAAAGTCCAGAAACTACACTCTCTGCCCCCTAACACCTTATAACCTAATATACTGTCTGCATCAACAAAAATGATTCAAGAGCACTGCAGAAGAAAAAAGAGGATAGCAAGCTTCTAACAAGGGAAATAAATGATGTAGGGTGGATTTTAACAAGAACAGGGTCCTAATTAGGAAGGGATTTGGAGAGAGAGAGAAAAAAAAAATTCTTGTAGTAAGATAATTAGTGGCAGTAGTCTACATCAGCACAAATTAGGACAGGCAGTTGGCAATTAGAAAATACTACCTCCTTGGTGGTGTCAGTCAACTGGCACAGAGCAACAAACATTTCTAAACCCAATGAAGTGCCAGATATCAGCTGGAAACACAATCATCTTCTCCCTCTTTGTCACTATAGTTTTGAAACCCTGTAGTACTCCTTTTCTTTAAGTACTTTGAAAATGAAACAGAATATTTGAAAGCAAAATACTAGATACTCCCTAAAAAGGAGACTATGAATAGCCAGAGAGGAGGGCAAAAGGAAGCTGTCAGATTTTCAGTTTGGGCATCCATCATATGTGGTGCCCAGGAGGCTTGTTCAGATATGAACAATTTTATGCCCAGGAAGGGGTTAAGTCTGTAACAACACAGTTGAAAACAGATTAGTTAGATTATGCAAAAAAAGTCTTACTATCTTTGATCTTAGAAGAACTTAGGCAGCTCCTGCATTTTTGTCTTATTGAGACATATACTAATGTATTTGCCAAAGAAATGAAAAGATAATTTACAACCAGCTAAGCATACCCTGTCTGTTCTCTGGCTCCCTTCTGAAATGGCTTGAGAGACTTGGAAGCTACAGCAAAGCATCCTCTTGTCTAACCTGTCAGAGGCAGCAGAAATAGTCACCATGGACTGTACTGTTTACCCTCTATTTGTGGCACTTGGTAAATACAAGATCTTTCTTTTTTTTTTTTACAACCCATGTCTGTGGTTCTTCATAATTTCTCTGACACTGCAACTGCCTTGCATCACAGTGAGTCTGTTTTGGATGAGTGCTCTGGGTGCTCTGAGGTGTACGATGACTGACATACAGCACTTTGGCAAACCTTTCTAGAAGCCAGTGCCCCAGAGCACCTTGTGGTGCATCCAACACCAGCCTTACAAGGGTTGTTACCAGCAGTGTGTTTAGTTGCAAAATGAAGCATTTAAAATTTCTTGCTCTTGAGGAAAACTATGCATTAGTTCTAAGATGGTGAAGGAAATCTCTCAATATTAAACCAACAGCTTCAATTGCTTCAGCCATCTGTTACCTGATTGCATTTCTCTAATATGCCTCTTGCACCACCTTTTCCTTTTTCCCTTTCCTCACTGTGCTGAGATCTCCCCACAGAAATTCTGAAGTGACCTTTCCCACTACCACTTTTTCATCCCTCCCACCTGCACCCATGTACTCCCACAGCCCATGAGTCTTGCAACTTGAGCAGGGGCCATGTAGAACTGTGTTGCTGAGCTGAGTCTGCCAGTGAGGACCTTCACCCACATAGTACCAGTTACAGCTCTTGGGCCTAAGGAATAACTGGGATAAATAATGTCAATTATTAAATGTCATACTTCTAGTCAGGCATCTGCACAGAGTGTGCATTACTGGTTGGCACTACATATTTTGGGGTTTTTCAGATGCTGGGACATTCCAGCTGTTGGGAATGAATTAAGACAAAAATGGCATCTAAATCATTCCTACATTTACAGTAATGGGCTAACATGGAAAAGAAACTACCAGTGGCACACCTTATGTTTCTAAGTGGGTAGATGGGATGGTTCAAGGAAAAAGGGACAAACAGGGATTATAAATATCAGGGAATTTCTTGAATATTGTGTTGCGTCCATCAGTGATTGTGTGCTCAGTTGTCTGGTTTTGTTGTATAGTGATCCTGAGGTAAAAAACACTCTTAAACAAAGGCCAACTAAAACTCCTGCTCCCAGAAGAGATCAGTTTAAAAGGAATTCCACATTAGTGAAAGCCAGTGTCACACACTGAAGGGAAGGCAGGTACTCTTACAGAAATACATCCTGTTCTGGGTAGCAGCAGTTGGTCCTCCTGAAAGTAAACCATCAGCTTCCTATTCGCTTCTGAAATTTAGGCCACTGCCTTTAATTTACTCTTCTGGGAGTAGTCAACTACTATGGAAGCAGCAGAAAGAATAACAAAAGAAATTCATTTTAATCTGAAAATGGCACAGGGGTTTTATTTTAATACCATTTCCGTTTGCAGTTTCTATTCACAGGGGGATCTGCTGTAGTGTTTAGCATATTTGATACCAATGGCACTGATGATTCCAGGAGCTGAGTCAAATGACGTAGTGAACTGCCACCACAGCACTTTGCTGGAATGAAGAAAGCTTCTGAGACTCAAATATCTGATGGGCTTACTTATGACAACAGTAAGACTTTACTATGCATTAATGTTTCAAATACTCAGTCTACTAAGCTTTTGAAAGTTAACAGCACACAGAAAATCGTTTATTCTGGCAAAGCAAGATAATCTTTGAGACGCATAAATCCTCACATACTCTCTCAGTCTTGTCTCCTATCTTTCTCTTGGACCATACCAAGCTTACACCAGAGGAGAAAAAAAAGGGCTAAAATTTATTTAGAGCTATTTTTTCTAGCAGGTAGGAAGAAGCAGCACTCACCTGCAAAGCCTTCAAAGGCATATGAAAATAGTTTAAAACAAATGAGATGCTACATATCTGTTAAAAATTCCTTACGCTGTAATGACTGTTTTTGACTGTAATAACCAAAAGTTAGATGCTTTCTTAAAATTACAGTCAACTGAGAATTAGAATAGAGAAAATTTTTCTTACTGTGGAAATAGAGGCACCTGGGAATTTCAAAGGAGAATAATTTTATAAAAATATTTTGTCCATCAAGCCCAAAATTTTTTTCATAAATGTCTTGGTGACAAGTAATTTTCATTGCACTGAAGGCAAGGTTTCAAGGCAATACTTTCTCTATTTACCATATGTGTGTTACAAAGCCAAGTAATGTGGAAGTGGCAGCCTTCTGACCCTGTCTGTCATAAAGAAAGTAATAATATAGAAAGAGCCTCAAAACTTTAGCTTAGTGAATACATTCACTGTCCAATATGTCCCAAGCCAGAAGGATCTAATACCACCTATATGATTTTGTCAAAAAAATCAAAAAGTTTCAAAATTTCCAGAGTGTACCAGGGGCTCCTCAGACCGCCAAAATTCCCTAGGAAAACAGTGTAACATTGCCCTTAATATTGAATAATCCCTCCAGTTTCCCAGAAGGGAAGAGAACTTCTAAGATTTAGAGGCATTTGAAATTTTTTCTTATTTGCTGTAATTCAGGGTGAATACAAAACAAACAGAACAAAAGAAAAAAACATTGAAAACTAAATATTACTCACTGGCCAACTTTGAAGGAAAGAGACATACAGTGTAGTGTAGCAGGCACTGGGCACGAGGACAAGGACATGACAGAGCTGTGCAGATGCCTTGGTTACCTCAGGCCATCTCTAATGACACTAAGACTCTATATTTAGACAACATGTCTATATGCTGAAATAACTCCAAATTAAAAGATATAAATGTTAATCTCTACAAATTTAATGTACTCTCATCATAATGGATATAGCCAGTGAAACAATTCAACTCATCATAAAGTTCTTATTTAGCATATGATGATCTTATTATCTCTCTAGACTCCAGTGGTTGGCCTGACTGCATATTTGTTTGCCATAGCAGAAGTTTGGACTTCACTGACCCGTATACCCATAATTTTAAGTGTCTTAATCTCTAATTGTAATCTCACACCAGTGATTAACCCCTTGTCCCTTCAGAGAAGAAATTCTAATTCTTCCAGTAGAAAGCACCTTGTCACATAGATGCAGGTCTCTCCTACTTCTTTCAAAGTTAGGGACCCACATGATCTATACCAAAGGTTGACCAGAACCTGATTTATTTCTCAGTCCAGTTAAGAACATGTGGATTGGATATCCTCAGTTTGTTAGGATGAAAAAAGTTTCAAGAAATTAAAATGATCAGGGTCAGTTTAAAACACTTTGCATAAAGAGGAAATAAGTAGGTTGAGGTTCAGGCAGCATATCAGAAACCATGGGGCAGTTTGCAGAATTAACTCAGGAGCAAAGGCAATCTGCACATTTCAAGGTGAGCTTGTACATAACAATTTGGTGTTCACAGGGAGATATGTCTACATGGTGGTGACAAAGATTCATGATGAAGGGCACGCTAGTCCTGTGTTACAGCTGGAGTATGTTTCATATTAAAGGTCAGCACTTTCAAATGTTCCACTAACTTTGTTACACAAACCTCATTCTGAGAAAGCAGAGAAATACTATTTTTAGCACTTTTCATATATAGATTATACCTGTTAGTCTATCAAAAAAAAAAAAAAAAAACCACACAAAACCCTAATAAATAAAATCTCTCTTACAACACAGAGGGAAGTACTATGAGAACTCAGCTCACAATGAAGGCCATTACCTTGAGCAGGCCAGCAAACATCAGGTAGAGTGCCAAGCACTGTTCAAGGTGAGCAAAACAATTAGAATTTGAGCTTCAGGAGTGGAAAAGAGCAGAAAGAGACAGAAGGAAAGAGAGAAACAGAAATCACATATTTGAAAGCATTTTACTTGCTTCTGCAACAGATTCTAATGCTCAGGTATTCTGAGTTCCCAAAAACGCTGAAATAAATCCTCTCACAAGAAGCACCTAAGAATAATAAATCCATATTTTAATGGGACATATGATTGACTCTGCAAATGAAAACTAGCGCTACATTTAAAAAAAATAAGATTTATATGCCTGTATGCACCCTTTGCAATGAAAAATCCATCTGTGGAAGTCTGAACACAAATCCCCAAAAGAGTGCAAAATAAACAAGCAAAGCCCTCATGTAACATGCCTATAACTAACTCTTCAGACCAATCTTTGGACAGGGTGACATCACATTTGGGCATGTGCTTTACAATTTAATTTTAAAATAATTTCCCACATGAATAATCTATATCTGGTTTATCTTTTCCTCCTCTACGCTCCCTTTAACACCAGGTACCTCTTGTGGTGGTTTGACCCTGGCTGGATGCCAGGCACCCACCAAAGCTACTCCACCTTTCTCCACCTCAACTGAGCAGGGGAGGGAAAATGTCACAAAAGCTTCATGAATTCAGAGCAGGCAGAGAAGACTCACCAATTAGCATCACAGGCAAAAGAATCTCCACTTAGGGAGACTAGTTGAATTTGTTACCGATAAAATCAGAGCAGGATAGTGAGAAGCAAAATAAATTTTAAAAACACCATCACCACACCCCTCCCTCCTTCCTGGGCTTAGTTTTATTCCCAATTCTCTACCTTCTCCACCCTTCTCTGGTGCAGGGAGATATGGGATGGGTGTTGCAGTTAGCTCATCACACACTGTTTCTACTCTTGCTTCCTCCTCAGAGAAAGGAGTCCTTCCCCTGCTCCAGCCTGGGGCCTATCCCACAGGAGACAGTCTTCCACAAATGTAGGTCATTGCCACAGGCTGTAGTTCTTTCAGGGTGAGCCCCTTTCAGTTCCTTCAGGAGCAGGCTGCTCCAGTGTGAATCCCCCACAAGGTCACAAGTCCTATCAACAGCCCTGATGCAGTGTGGACTCCTCTCTCCATGGGTCCACGGGTTCCTGACAGGGGCCTGCTTCAGTGTGGGCTTCCCACAGTGTCACAGATGTCTTCCAGGCAACCACCTGCTCCAGATGGGGCTCCTCACAGCTAGTAGGTGAGTATCTGCTCCTCCACGGGCTGCAGGGGCACAGCTGCCTCACCATGGTCTGCTCCACAGGCTGCAGGGGAATCTCACCTCCAGTATATGGAGCACCTCCTCCCCCTCCTTCCTCACTTGGTGTCTGCAGAGCTGTTTCTCTCACAAATTCTCACTCCTCTCTTCTCTGGCTGCAAGTGTGTAGGCAGAATAATTTGGTTCAGTTGAGGTTTTTTTCCCCTTTCTTAAGTATTTTATCACAGGTGCATTTGGGTGATCTGGCTCTCCAGTTTGTGCTCGGTTTTCAACAGCAGTCACCTGTGGAACTCATTATAGTGATCTACCCCAGTCTGACCTTGCTGACTTCAGGGTTTACTGTTCATTTTTTGTTTATTAGAGCATTCGGTCTGTTAAGTTCACAAAGACATCACAGAGCTATCTAAGGTCAACATGCAATTATCAGGATTTTGCTGATATCTCTATATTTGAAGTGCTACTGTAGCTTATACAGTCACAGAAACAGTATCTCCTGTTTGAGGGCAATAAAAACTGCCCAGAAACTATTTAAAAAAGAGACATTGGAAAATACACCAGGCAGGTACACTGCAATTATACAATTGCCAAGAGGAAATAGTAATAATTAACTTATACAATGGCCAACAAAACATCTTAAAGCCTAAACTCTCTTTCCAAAAACATAAGTGATCCTGGAGGAATAGTGGTTGCCCATAACACTGGCTCTGAGGGGCTCCCAGCATAGTTATATATCAAAGTCTACGCCAGACAAATTTTAAAGCACAAAGAAACCTGAAATGTAGCTACAACTATATAAGCCATTAGTGCCCAGGCTGCTCCCAAGACTGGTCCAGCCCCAGCACAAGCAGGTATGGCTCAGTTTAGATCCTGCAGCCTGTCCCACAAGCCCATGTCGTGGCAGATGCAGGCGGATGTGCCAGTGTTGTCCTCTGCAGCCTGCACAGCAGCTGCAGGGCTCTCCTCCTGGCAGATGTGATTGCAGCATGCTGGACACACCATTGCAGAAGACAAACAGGAACACCCCATCAGAGATCTCAAGAGTGATGCTCTCAGCATCTGATTTGCTGTTTTGCCTCAAGGCCAAATTGAGGATGTTCTAAACAGGAGTGTAAATGTAGACAATCGATCCAAGAAGACCTGACCAAATGTCAAAGTATTTTGCTGGTTTTGTAGATTGAATAAATACAGTCTTACACTACACAGCTTCCCCAAGAGGTTACTGTGGCAGAGAAGAGTAGCATTGACTGGAATAAAAGAGGCTTTTTAAGAAACCGCAGAAGACTCTTGGTGTTAAATAACAGTAGATACTAGATCCTTAGCTACTATTGTTTTGGTAGAGATCAGATTATTTGTGAAACATAGAAGGTTCTATTACAAAAGAAAGCTGAGAATTTGTTTTTTCTTTTGTGCTCATTACATCCTCATGTTTTGACATTGACAGCACAACAAAAATGACCTGTGCCAAAAGGTATTGCCTGCAAGCTCTGAGAAACAAATCAGTTATATCTTTTAGTTCATTCATGCGCTTTGAACTTAGGGCATTCGAAACAAGAGATCCCCACATCATTGCTCCTATATAAATACCTTTATGAGATCTTCTCAATTCCCTCTTTGTTACCACCTCCCCCTCCATGTCTGTTCTTCACCTAAAAACAAAACAAAAAACCCACCCACAATGAAGAGACACCACCCTATACTTCAAGATAGTGGTTTCTTATATTGTGTAAAGTAACATGTCCTTCAGTCCTGCACCTGCCACCATGTTTGATCTCTGAGGTGAACACGTGTTATACTTTGTCAATGCAGACTAGTGACACCAGGAGAGTGAAAGCCAAATTTTCCTGTGCTGAGACCCATAGGGACCATTCACCAGCCCGATTTTGTCTGTTCTCACCAACAGCAAAGGAACTGCATGAAAATATCTAAATTCGAGATCAGTATTTTTACGCTGATTGATTTTAACAGAGTTCAGACAACTGAAAGGAATCAATTGCCATTTTCAGAACTAGATCTGTGCTGAAAAAACGATAGAGACAAAGAGCATGATGAGAAGGTGGAATAGTTTACCTGTTGGCGAGGCAGGAGGGACCCTAGCATGTTTCTTTAGCTATTCCCTATTTCACAAGTCGCATTATTAGGAACTAGGTCAGACTGACATTTTCGATATTATTGCAGCTTGCTCTCTGCTGTGGTTTGACCCCAGGTAGCAGCTAAGCACTCACTCAGCTGTTCATGCACTTCCTGCCCCCAGCAAGGCCAGGAGAAATAGGAAGAGCAAGAGAAAAAAACTGATTAGTTGAGATAAAGATAGTTTAAGATGTGAAAAAAGGAGGTGAAAAAAACAAGTGATGCAAAGGCAACTCTCCACAACCCACAAGCAGATGAATGTCTAGGCAGTTTTTGAGTGACAACCAGAAGATAAACCCCATGATTTTTCTTCTTACCCATTTTACTGCTGAGCATGAAATCTTATGGTAAGGAGTATCTTTTCAGCACTTGGGATCATCTGTTCCAGCTGTATCTCCTCCCAGTTTCTTGCCCCCACCCCCAACTGCTCACTGGGGTGGGAGGGAGCAGACAGGAAAAAAGAAAAAGCCTCCAGTGCTCTGCAGGTACTGTTTGTCAGCAGCCAAACACGAGGTGGTTTTAATCACAAATCCAAACCAGCACTCTATGAAGAAATTTGACTCCATCTCAGACAGGCACAGTGTACTATCTGTGGGGATTAGAGACAAAGGACAGAAATGCCTGTTCCACCTCCCCTGTGTGGAGAGGGGGTTCCCACACTAGAATAGGAGTGATTTGCTCTCCACTCTCTCATTCCTTTCACTGTTCACCAGCTGCATTGTATTTTTAGAATACCCTACACCAGGGTGTCATTAACCATCAAACTGGCACCACCTTTCCAAGGTTTCAGCCCAGCAGAGGGCAAGTAGTCTTTACTTACCCTGCTGTTTGATTATTAAAGTACACATTATTTCTGGTCCCACATTCAGTTTTCATTCATCCAGTTCATTTTATAGTATCTATGATCAATTGGCAGGCTTCTAGAAATATAAAATAAACTATTTCACAGCGCTTAACATCAGTACCCCATTTGGAAATAAATGTGAAGTGGCTAAAAGTCTCTCTAAATAATCCTGCTAAATAGGAAGTAAATATTTTTCTCCTATATCTTTTTATTAATATTTTTATTATTCTTACAGTACTTATATTCTTTCCTTACAATTTGAAATGACTGAACAAACTTAGAAAAGGTAATTGCATTCCAGGTTTTAATCTGAACCTGTGTGCAGAGAAGGGTAAATTATAGTTTTCATCTTCATATAATTCCAAAACTTTTTGAAAACTGAGGTATTACTTTAGTTACTTATTGAAACTGGTGAATTTAAGGTCAGATATTGTAATGGAAAATACTATGGGGAAACCTTAAAAATAAGTTCTGAATATGTCTCTGTCTGGACCCTCTTACTGTTTCACACCTTTAGGATTCTATGAACTACACTGGACTTTGAATGAAATTGCAGGCAGTGAATCTCTGCAAATTTACAGCAACTGAGGAGCTGGACCATTACTTCGAGAACACTTTCTGTTGCTGAATACCAGAGTAACTGTTTCTGTAGGAAGAAGTGTTCAGCAGCAGAAATGAATCTGAAAGAACCTCACCTCATACTATTTATTGTATTTCTTTATCACTTGAAATAGAGAATAAGCTACCACACTATGTGATCCTTTGTGGAAAAGCTTTGTGACGGATGCTCCCAAGCATGCCACTAAATCTTAGGAAAGCCATTTCAATGAACTGAATTGTGAGTATTTTAAAACTGCTGACAAACACTTTTAAGCTGAAATGCTTATTAGCACATCCAAGTCTGTTCAAAAGGCATATCTTTTGAGCTGTTTGAAAGGGAAGCTTTATCAGAACAGTCAGGCATGTAGTTTCAGTGGTACTTGATGGTTCCTCAAAATGACCTAATTTCTTTTAATTGACTATCAGATTGTGTCTTCAACCCCACTTTAGCATTTGCAAAAATCTGCTCTTAATCCTTACCTACTATTCCAAACAGAAGTGTAATTGACATTTCTCTAATATACAAGTAATCCCCGCTTTTCATATTCTATTAAATACTTCTACATCTTGCAAAAGCTGATATTGTGGATGCTTTTGGAAAATAGACGATGCTTCTGTTAAATCATCTAAATAGAAATGTATATTTGGAAAATTAAAGCTGCTGTAACTTTACTCCCTAATCTCTGCAACATTGCAGGGGAATTAAAGGACATGGCTTGAAAATGATAAAGCATCCTCCTACTACAGAATGGTGTTTTTCAACTTAAGTTCAGAAATATTTACAGGACTGTTATCCTCACATATGTATTAGGTGTTAGTGGACCAAGCTTCACTTGAAAACCTAATGAGTCATAAACCTCAGACAGCAGATACTCTTCTCACTGAGTGGCACTGTTTAACTTCCCATAGTTCATACAAAATTTCACCAGAGCAAATGTACTAATAAGAGTGGAGATGCCCATGAACAACCTGCAGCAGACACAATGCCCCCTTTTAACATTTGATTTCCCTGATCTTCTATGACTTTTTTTCCTCATAAATGAAGCTCTGTAAGGCATTTCGATGACAATCTTTATTGCCAGCATCAGTGTGACATTTGATTAAACCAGTCCTTCTGGGCCTTATCTTTGAAGTTACTGGATTTTTCAGTGTTAAGAACTTAATCACTTTGTTTCTGATGAGACTCCATTTGTAGATTCAACTATCATTTTCTGTTCTCTGGATTACTTTAAGTCAAAGCCTTCCCATAGTTAATGCTTATACTTTTTCATAAGCTGAATCTACTTATGACACTGACTCTGAAGGCTAATCTTACACTGTATTTTTTAAATCCCATTAACTTACTGTGAGTCTAGGTATGTTGTAAAATACAGTGTTTGCTAGAGGTATAGTGCAATACCCACACCATTTACTATAGCTGCTAGACCTTACGCTGATTTAAAAACAAGATGGGCTTTTTAAAGATAACATCTTAGATAGGCTCCAGTTTTGAATAGCACTGTGAAAAATCTGCTTGATTTTTCACAGTCCAAAGACTAAAAATGCCTAGGGTAGAGACAGAAACCTAGACAACATATCTAATGACCTGCGTCCCTTCACAATAACAAAAACAAGAGCAACAGGCATTCAGCTCAGGAATCTTGACTGGTAAGTGTCTGCAGGAAATGGACATCATCTCAAATCTCAGCATGGGCCAGATGAATTTGTAAAAGCATGGCTTCAAAGCATTTTTTATCAGCTTCTGTTATCTCTGATTCTCAGAAAGACAGCAAACTCTTTACATTTGTCCTTCCTCTCTAGGTTCACTGTATGCAGCAGGCTGCTTAGGAACTGAGTCTTCTAATTTCTCATATTCTATGTCCAACTGAGAATTTAGGTTAGCTGTTTCTCATCTTACTTGGCACATATAATTAGTACACTAGTTTTCTCATGAAAGAAATCTGCAAGAGGGAAGCTTCACAAGAGAGAGGATAAAGATGTAAAGGAATCATCCCAGAGCAGTGGTTTGTTACTGCAGAACTCACAGTGCCATGAACTGACATCACCAAAATACTCTAAAGGCCCTGTCATTGTGAGGGAATCAAAAATTAAGCTTTTCAACAGAAAAGTTAAACTAACTTTTAAATATCCTTCTTGATTTACTTATTAAGAGAAAACTGACAACTGCAAAATAAGTATATTGGCAAATAAGGAACAGGAATACAAGGAAATAGGAAGGTGGTCAATTAGCATATCCATGAGTTACCCAGTTAGCAAATGAATACCCTATCCTACTAGCAGGTATTGGAGGACGTGTAGAAAAGTGCAGGTGCTGAATAATCTGAGATACAGCTAATAGAGAACCAGTGTTCAAAATAAACACATGAACCAACCCTAGCAAACTTCACTTCAGGTTGAGAAAATAAAGTAGGTAGCCTAAAAAATGCCTGTATTACGACATTAATGGAACTTAATAAACTCTTGCTTTATTAAAAGTCTATTATGTTGGACGAAATTAGTATGTTATGGGAATACAAACATATGGAGGCAATTTTCAATTTTAAAAAAGTTTTGCTAGTATTTTTCGGCTATCTGTTGATGTTCAATCAATCTGTCCTGGAAATAAACAGGTCATCATCAGAAAACCAAATGAAGAAAATACAAGCAGAAGAGTAATAATATAATAATAAATAGCAGTAAAATGAATTAGAGGGTTTTTTTGCAAGATCTGTAAGTGTTGGATTTGTGCTCTTTTAACATACCATTTTTCAGCAGCATTGAAAATGGAAAAAATGTAAGACATTCATCTTCATTAGCAATCAGGAAGAGGTTAAACAGCACAATAATTAAATTAGCAGATGATAATAAATTGGGAAGTGTAGTAAGTGGCCTTTCTGCAGCAAAGGCACAAAAATGCAGTATAGAGTTTCCTTAGGTTCAACTATATATGTAGAAGATGAAGAAACNATACACTGCAACCCAGGACAAACAAGAGAAAAGAAACTGGATCACCAATATTACTTCAGTACAGTAAAGTGTGAATTACACAATAGCATATTGCACAGAAAGGACAGCATGACTTAGAGCAGCATGTACAGAACTACCTTGACTTATGGGAAAGAAAAAATATTTCGTTGTACAAAGTTAGTAGAATTTAGACTAACGTATTCAATTCTAAGCACATCCCAATAGACATTGAAAAGCTGAGGGAACCAAAAGCATGAAGGCAATAAGTGTGTGAAGAGAACAATTTAACAGAAAAGACTTAGAGCATGAAATACCTATAGATTGCTTAAGAGAAAATGCCTAAATAAGTTAAATGAGTTGAGAACTTATTATTGAGGTCAAATTAGGCAAAATAAGTAGGTTGGGTTGCAAGTGTTTAAAAGAATTTTTGGAATAAATGAGATCTTTCAAGTTGTGTTTTGTTGGAAACCCTTTTTGAAGTTTAGAAAATAAATTGTTGGAGACCATCTTACCTTTGCCAAGATGTTAATTGCTTGTTACCTCATATCTAAATCCACCCACACTGAGCAATTTCTCCATAGCCTTCAAAAACAAACCAAGGAAAGGCAGCCAAGAAGGAAACCCTGAGGGAAAGAAGTGGAAGTAACTGAAAGTCTAGCAAAAGTACTAGATTTTCAAATATGTATTAATGTCCATTGAGTTCAAAGGTCTTCAGCTTACTTGCTCTAAAAAGTAATTTAAGTAGCCTATCTGACTCTTTGGCTCCTTATCTGTATCTTGAAAATTGCTGCCCTTAAAGGCTGCATTGGTTTGGTTTTCTTTAAATATGAAACTTTACCTCCTTCGTCAATTTTTTGCACCACTATTTTACATCTAAGTGCAGACTCCCATACTACAGACCACAGACTGACTTGAAAAAAAGGTCACAAACTCATCATGCTGATCAAAGACTGATCTGTCAGCAGAAAAGAAAATTTTTTTTTTTCTTTTTTTTTTAATTATCCATAAGCCAGGCTATGGCCATAATTCCAGAAGTTCCCTATTCTTTCAATTTTTCATAATATCTTGCAATTTTAAAACTTAGAGAACATGCTTTTGTTACATTGTTTCCATTTCTCATACTATGTCAGAAATGGTACTTTGAATAATAAAACTATTGCATGTCTACTGCAATAAGCAAGAATTTCAGATAAGATACTGTTTAGGTATATTAAAACTATAAAATGTGCATTTTATTATGTGTTCTAAGAGAATTATTAATATTGTGGACTCACTGCATTTGCAGCTCAATGTAAATTAAGATGCTTTGCATTTAGAAACTAGCAAAACCACAGTTTTCTGAAAAGCTTCAAGATAAAGTTGAGACATTTATACCAAATACTTTGCATGGTTGAGACCCTTAAAATTTTCATTGCAGTTTAAGATGCAAAGAAAGTTTGCAGGAGTTCATTATACTACAATAACAACTAAGCATTTATACTCTAAATAAGGAAATATTTAGGGACAATACATGCAGCGAAGTGCCAAAGTCAAACAAATTTCTGAACACATTTCAATCTTTCTTTTCTCCTCTGTTCCTAATCATGTCCACCAAAAACATGTCTAAACTTTGCAGGTTTTATTTTACAAGCACAGCAGGTACCTGTCACAACAGGCTCACCAGCAGCTGCACAGGCTCAGCTGACTCATTAAGCCACCATAATTCCATCAGTTTCAACCATGGTCAACTATGTGCAAAAGGAGATGAGGGCTCTAAAACAAGCACAATGCTTTGCATGTCTGTACTAAGAAGCAGAAGAGAGCACACTTTGAGAAGGTATATTATATAGTATTTTTAGGGTAATGCAAAGTCTCCATAATCTTGAAAAGATATTCAGTTCCTTGATTTAAACTGAAGTTTATAAGAGGATTTTCCAATGGAGAATCAACTGAAGTTCATGTTCCTTTCTTAAATTTAATTCTGTGCTTCCTCTGCTTTATATTGCTCAAGTGCCACATTTGAGAAGCACAGCTGGCCTGGCTAAGGCACGCTGGCTTATTCTGCTGCCTTTGATACACAAAGGACTGGCATGTTGGAGTGCTTCCTGTCTAACTTGCAAAGCCTCTTTAGATACAATCACGATGAGGTTGACTGGAATTACTTGCTCTCCAATTTCCTTCTTCATTTCCGTCTTCATTTCCTTCCAATGGTTCATCAAAGGTAAGGGAGTTACCACTACCCCATGTTTTTGGGTAGGAGCTCTGTGTTTACACAGGTCCTTTATCAATTCGGAGCCACATTCAGCTGCTTATAGCATTCCAAGATGGAGTTAGCTTGCTACAAAATCCTAATGGACCAGAGTCACTACAGGGTTAATTGACTTTTGTACAACTGACAAGCAATACTCTCACAAAAGTCTTTTCCCACCCAAAACAGGATGAATTTTTACATCATATCAGACTTAACAATACCAGGGTAAGAATTCCTCCCCCCTGCTAGAACAAGTACCTTTTGCTATACAATGAAAGATTTTATATTTGAGAAGAAAAGTTTCTGACCTTCATGCTTGCTAAGAAAACAGCAAACACGTGGATGAACTGCCCCATTTTTTCCAGCTCTGAAATCTGAAGATGACAATTTAAAATGTCAGCATTGTTAGCTACTCTAGTGCACAAAGTTCTATAGATTCAAGGGTATTAAAGCCAACAGGCATTAATGGGCTAACATAATCTGACCTGCATAATATATGTCACTGAATTCCACCCATCCTTTCCTGCATCAAATCAGTAACCCCAGGCAAGCTGGTGCTTGTACCTCTACAGCTGGTGCCTTTACCTTTAGAAAGATGTTGAGTTTTCATCCAAAAATTTTCCATGACAAACAAGCCATCATATTCCAGAAAAATTTATCCTTGGCATTAAATAAAAATAAGCCCACTTGTGTTTCCATTAATTTTCCTGCCTCTCTCCTTATATTAGTAGCTTATTTTCTGATGGATTTAAATTACTTCCTCTATAAAGGTTCTTTTCAGCACCCAGGAAGCTACAGGATGTGTGTGCACACACAGCAGAGCTCAGTGCAAATACTCCCAAGTTAATGGACAGTCAGCAAATCCACATGGTTCAGTTTCTCAGTAGGGCTTTTAAAATGCAGATCAAGAGCCATATGAACACAGCATAAAGGCCAGAAGCATTCTCTTGCCTTACACATATTTCATGAGCCTTTGGATCTGTCAAGTCATCCTGCAGCTACAGAATTCCAGTGAAAAAAAAGCCATTGTCTCAGTTATTACATCAATTTCCTCTATTCTTTATGAAATTGCTGCAATAGTGGGAGATTAAAATTAAAGAGGGTTTGTATCCCATAATCCTGGCAATATTATTCCTCTTTGTTCCTTTCATGAAAAACTGCAGTAATAACATTATCACAGTCTTTCCCTGTTCTGAATCCAAGGTTTCTTTCAAGAGACTCAGGGATCTCCACTCCTGGGTATCATTGCCCTAATCCTTTCATTGAGCAGTTCAAAACCCTACTTGGAATCAGTTGCCCAGGTTTAGCTCTACACCTTTATGTAATTTTCCACAATCGAGCCTCTTTCTAATTAAGGAATTACAGAGTAGGAGGTTTCAGAGCAGTTAGATATGCCAGAATGCTTAATTCTTTAATGCAGTCATTCATTATTCTACTTCCAGGTTTCAGATTAAAATAAATGAAAATCAAAGTAACCTCCCTCTCTCTCCAGTCTCATTCCAATACACACATACTGCTATCAGCATTTCCCACAGCAGCAGCAGCGTTGTCCCTGCAATGGTAACTTTCTTTTTGCTCCCGTCTTCTTTATTTTCAATGGTCAGTTCTGAAAATTGATGGAGTTTTTGCTTCCATTGTTTTAAAAGTGTATGTGGGACTTTCTGTCCAGAAATCTGTCCTTCCCTAAGTATCATTCCTCCATTGATGCAGGCTTTTTCTGTTTGTAGCTGCTGTTCTGTGTCACCTCTGTCCCCTCTGCTGTGAGTCTCCTTTGAATGACTGTTGCTACATTCCATATACACGCAGACTAATCAAAGAAAAGGTCTCCTAATCTGAACTGACTCCCTAGTATGAGAATGATTTGCTGTAATTGCAGGCAGCATTCAACCCATGCACGAACATATTAGCTTTATCTCCCTTTTCCAAAATGTACCTTCTAGAGATATTTTTCCTACTTTAAGTCACCATTGAGTACAAAAGAGATTTATTTCTAGTCCCACACTTGCTAGAAATTTAGACTACAAAGGCAAAACCAAGTTGGGTTTTGTTTATGAAGATCTGTTATGTTGGAATTTACCTACCAAGCTGAGCTAAATTATATTATGCCAACACCCAGAGCCTGTCATTCGTAGTTTAACAGTAATGTAGCTTGAACAGTCATTTACTATAAAAAGATAGTGCTGTGAATGAAGCTCAAGCCAGTGGAAAGGAAAATTAGCTCAGACAACAGCAGTTTTAATAAATCTCATATTCATTATGGTCTAGGTTTGCTTCTTTCAGCAAATCTTTTTTATAATATCCAAATGACATTGGACCATATGACAGGACTCCAATGGAGCCAAAGCTTTGAGATTAATTTCCCACGTTATTTCCTACATGTTATAGTAAACACACTTAGGTCCTGCAAATCTGAATCTTAAAAGATACATTTTACTTGAACTCAGACTAGAAAAATCTTCCATTTAAAGTAGAAAAACTGGTCTGTTGAGTGAGGAAAAAACAAAACTAAATCCCTTTAGTACTGTGTACTTCCTAGATCAGTTTTGTTCTCAGTCCAGCAACTTGCAAAGGCTTTCTACAGTACATTGCCCCATCCCTGGTAACATTCCAGGCCAGGCGGGAGAGGGGTCTGATCAGCCTGTTTTAGCTGAAGTTGTCCCTGTTCACTGCAGGGGTTTGGACAAGATGACCCTTCGGAATAGGTGACCCTTCCATGCTATGATTCTGGGATTTTCCTCTGGTCCATGGGGAGAAAAACTACTTTCCATCACAGCTTTGGCTACACTTCAGTCTACCTCGCTTTTCAGTAACCTTCCAGTCTGGCTGTCACTGGAGCATCCTGCAGAGTATGTCTTTCTCTCTGCCAGCTCCCTCTGCTCTCCTCCATATCAATCTGCCCAGATAAAGGCTCTCATCTTCTGCCCTGAAAAGACTCCACCTGACAAAGGAAAAAGGCAACCTTCCTCTCTTCTCCTAGATCACAGCCTTTAAAGTAATGTATTCAACCATTAGGTACAGCACAGGGCGAAGGAAGATGTTTAAACACAGGCTGTCACAAGCCAGGTAGACATTATCTCCTGGCAAATGACCTAGAGGACACATCTGTTTTCAGTACTGGAGGACTGTATTTGAAGGTTTTATAGCAGTACTCAGGGCAAGTCAAGATTAATGCTCAGGCCTTAGTGACATAAGGGCATAAAAATTGCCAAACTAGGTCAGTCCTGCTTCCAACAGTAGTTTGCTAATAGATGCTTTGGGAAAGATTGTATCAGGAAGAGAAGAATAGTGTGATCCAAGCATAGCCTCACAGCTTCCAGCAATGTGTGTTTAGGGATTTCATGAGCTGGACATTGCATCTGTCCATCACACTTAATAGCTACCAGGACTGCCTTCCTGCAGAGGAAGACACTGCTTATCTAATCTGGCTTTGAATCCATTTTTACTCCTGGCCTCCACAGATTCTTATGACAACACATGCAATTTCATCATGAATTATATGAAAGAAGTGAAGACAGACACCTGCCTTCACCAAGCTCCTTGCTTCTTATATGATGAAGGTATCACCTCCTATTCACCTCCTCTAAACCATTCATGGGTTTATAACCCTCCACAACACACCTTTTCCAAGCTGGCATTGTCCTATATTTTCCCCTTATTTAGAAGCTTTTTTTGTGGTTCTTATTAAGGAATGTTAGGAGCTCCAGCAGCTGTGGACCAGGACTCTTCTGCTTGACCACTGGGCTCCATCCTGGTATGCCTGTGGATCCAGGGTTTCTACCCAGGTTTGCAGGTTCAGTGGGTCGTGAAGGTGAGCACATACCCCAGGCACACACACACACACACACGAAGGCACACACAGGACACTCTCTGGAGTCACACACACGCACAGATTTTCAGGTCCCCTGAATACCTGCACAGACCCCCCCAGCAGTCTGATCCCCCTGCCTAAACCCAGGCCCCCAGGATGGCTGGCTGCTCCAGCGTGAGGTTTGCTGGTGAATGGCACAGTCACACCTCCCCCATCCCAGTCTGGGGACAATGCAGACACTGGCTCCCCCAGGGAGCTGGCATGAGGCACAAGGGCTGTCCCACTTCAGCTGACAGCACTGAGCCCCTCAGTGACCTCATTTACGCTCGTCACCCACAGTAGCTCAGTTTTTCTGGAACACACACCACCATGGAGGGAGGCAGAGATGCCCCACCCACTGAGGCAGCTGACACTGAGATCCCAGTTGCTCCAGAAGTTGACAACACAGAGTGTGGGGCACCCACACCCCTAGTCTGGCTCCAGATGGCACCAAATCTGCTCACGGTGACCGCCCTAGTAATTGGCACCTACTCTTTGCAGGACACATGGGGTAGAGAGTGAGATGACACAGAAGGATAGTTAAGAAAGGATTAATATAATGGTCCATCAATTACTGTGTCTGAGGAGGTGTGTTCTGCTCTTTGCCTCCCTTATATTCATCTCTCAGGTTTGTGTCTGTATATTCCTTTTATGGCTTCTTCCTTTTCTTATTATCCCCGTTTGTATTGAAAAAGTCCTTGACCAGATATCCTCAATGGAGTATCCACTCTCTCCTTCCACACACCCTTACATTTCCTAGCCTATTCTTTTCCACAAATTCACATTTCTTCTGGGGCTAGTATTCCAAGCTTGAGCTCCCCATAAACTGTTATAAAATGCTGAAAAGTGTTTTCTACTTGATTCTTACTCTATAATTCTTGAAACTCAACTTGATTTTTTAATTGTCATGAAGATAATTTCTTATGTCTTTAGAGAATTTTATGTCACAACTCTTGGATATTTACAATTGTGACTCTGCAATTTGAGATGGTTGTGTATCACAATGCTGCACCATTATTGTATTAAATAATATTTCATGTATTTTTCTTTTTTGCACTTATAATTTCAAAGTATAAAAATAACAACTTTATTTCCATGTCATAACTGAGGGTGTTACAATAATGCATAATTTTAAATGTTTGCTTTATAACAATAAATATTTTTTTCCTATCATTTTCATATAATATATTTACTATATGACCCAGCTCATCAAAGAAAAGAAAATGAAACCATTTATGTATTATTTTTACATTTTAAATGGCATCGTTTGGGAGACTCATATATGACTGCCTAAATTAGGCAATATAATTGCATTTCTGGTGACACTATTTCTACCAATCTATGTTTGCTCTAGTTTCACTTCTTGTGGGTAGAGGTCTTGGCTATACTTTTTGTGACTTGAGAACAGCCATATGTTGGTGAAGGAGATATGGAGGAATTTCAGTCACATGGACTTTTTGCATAGCTAAAATTTTGGGAGTCTGGCAAGGGAGAAACTGCTGTACTAAAATTTAGTTACTTTTCCACATTTTCAGTGGTAGAATTTCAAGATAGCTATTTAAGCAGCAGGACGGCAAACAACTAGACTAAGAAAGAGATCAGTAACTAATGGTGGTTTTGCTCACATATGACAGACTTAGGAAAGAAAGGCATTATGAGATAAATTCAGGGTAGTCAGAAATGTTCATGTTATTTCTATATTAATTATTATCACTAATGAAGTATGATATTATGTCAAAGAGTTTTACAAACAAAGATCAAGAGACGTCCTCCTTAAAAGATCTTTTAGTTTGTGCAAAACACGATGGCTCAGAGAGTGGAAGGTGTGGCAAACAGTATAAGCACGGAGGCCAATTCGTTGATTTGCAGACACCTCAAATATTTTCTGCACTGGTTTCTGGAGCATGTTACAGGCATATCAAGTCTCAAACTTCCTGTGATCAGTTCAGTTGTTCACATTTAGGTTCTTCTATCACACACTGATATTCCATGTTTGGTAGTAAGGCATGACAATATTTTCACTCAGCATCTATATCTCGTAGAACAATAGAGGAGCTGTGGTGCTGTATTGCATTTGGGAAACTTTCCTAGCAGGGCTACCAATCAAAGAAAAGCTCTGCTAAAAGACACGTTATCCCTCAGCAGCTTTTTCTTTTCCTGAGCATAGGCTGGTGCTGGTGTGGTCTGACAATCAGTATTTCACACCTTTGCCAGGCACTTACTGAGCACACAGCTTGGTTCAACAGAGACCACACTGCAAGAGACACATGCATATCCAATGAATTTCAGTTTTATGAATTAATAGTATTCCAGCAAAACCCACACACAAGGGTGGACATCAAACCCAGCAAAACCCAAACACAAGGTGGAGCACAAGGAGCGTCATCATCAGCTCCCAGTTTGAAAATTCTGAGGCTAAGTAAAAGAAGGACAAGAAAATTACTTTCCACTCCCTTCTTTTCATTCTTTTTCTTCTTCAGCTCTATTTAATCCAGTCAATTTGTCTAAAACAATGAAGATTACTCTTCACTATCTCACCCTTAATAACAACTTCTGCTAATCTCATTTTAGCAGAGGACTTCTCGCTATTTCAAAACACATCCTACTGCTTTTTCTCATTCTTTCCTACAATATCAACCTTGGTGATTTTGAAATCATGTAGCAAAGGTACCTTTTATTTTTTTATTGATTTGTCAATTCTTCAAAGCATACACTGTACTACTTCTACATCTGAGGAGTCAACTTTCAAAGAAAATTGTTTTAAAAGGATCAAAAATCATTAAACACAGATCTTGACATTTCATTACAAAGAAAATATATTTCCTGGGATGGTTTTCTTGCTTCTGGAGATGGTATAATGGTCAAAAAATTTCTTGGTGTACAACTTATCTTCCAAGAATTTTTCAACTGTTTTTCTGCACCCATTTGTCAGAAAAACCTTCTTTATAGATATTCAATTTTAAATAATGGAGGATAGTAATTTATTTACTTGGTTTAAATGACTCAGAGTTGTCATTACCACAGCAGTTGTATGTTCTGGGAATTCACCTGCTCAGAAGGGAGATAGTATTAGACTAATTGCATATGAAGAAGAGGCATATGTCTTCTCTCTTTGCCTTTTCCCCCTAAACAAATAAAGCAGTCTGGATTGCTTCTTATCCTGTGGGACTCATTTGTCTAAGAAGTGCCCATCTAGATTTTGTTGTAACTCTCTCCCAGTTAGTCTGGACTAAGAGAGAATCTCCTCTATTCTATTCTATGTACTAAGGCAGAATTCCCGGGGGACATGAGGAAAGTGTATGAAGTGTAGCAATAAAGGATGAATGTTATATTTTACATTACAAAACCAGATCCAACATGTGATCTAATAGCTGGGAGTATGAATTCCAAGTGAGGAAAGACAAAAAAGTAAATTAGCATAACATAAAACATCATAAATAATACTTAAACAATAACATATAAACTTTTTGGTTTATTTTATATATATATGTGTGTATCTGTATTTATATCTATATCTATTAGGCAAAGAAAGAGACATCTGTCTGCACTGTTAAGTGCTCTCAAGTAGAGGTTCAATGCTCATAGAGCAAGCACTTTCCTGGTCCAAACCCTATCATATCTATAACACAGTCGTCCAGCTCCCTTTTTCTTCATTTTAACAGTCATTGTCCATCCCAGACAAGGTTTTAAATATAAATTTCTTCCTAACAAGAGTTAAATCTTTATTTTACCACTCATCTATGTCACCATGGTGCAATAAAATTACAGCAACTATTACCAAGAGACATCACCCTAGTTTAGGTCAGAAAAAGTCAAATGTTTTTATTTCACAGTGTCACTGTGATGTGATAGAAGGCATTGTTTTGGTTTAAGCCATTAAGCCATAAATTAACACCATTCCAAAACATGGGGTTCCTCTTTTCTTTTTATCTGCCATTTCCAAATTTCAAGCTATATGATGTTATTAACTAAGAAAGAGTTCCATTATTTATCCAGAAGACAATATATTTTAAAACAAAAAGCTTTATTAATGAGATAGACATATAAATTATATAAATATTTAAACAGACACAGCAGCTTACTACAGGAAGTAGGGGCCATTGAGTACTTAAGCTGACACCATTTTGAGAGATCACAGAGCAAATTCCTGAAGCTTCCTGAAGAAAATATCTTCAAGATCTGTTTCTCAGGCTGCATTATCTAAATTTTGGAGGACTCCAAATTATTACCATGTAGAAGATTAGATCTATTGAGCCAGTTAAACTTTAATTAGGGAGACTATATTAAAATAGAAATCTGGATTCTCAGTATAATTGTAATCAGCCGTGCTTAAGATACATACACTCAAACTAGAGCTGTTGCAGAGCATGGTACTATGATGATGAGGGAAAAGGAGACTTGTTTAGCCCAACAGAGTTTATAATGATATGCATTAGCAGAACAGAGGGACAACAAATAATTACAAAGTGACTGTGACTAAATTTAGGATGGAAAGAAAAGAAAAAGGCTGTCACAAAGTACAGGGCTATGGCAGAAAACTAGTTTTAATTAAAACTATTACATGATAGACTGCAATAGCAGTAACTTCTGAATTATTTTGCCTGCATCCAGATACAATTCCTCCTTTTCTTTTTCCTGGGGGAAAATTCACCAGGAACCCTTAAACTTTGAAATCTTCACCAAATGGATTATGTGGATGAAGTTCTTTTTTGGTCATACATATTCAGAGTTTTTCTCTATTCACAGGACTAGGAAATACGTTCAACGTAATTGTTTGTGGTGCAATTTGGTACTGTTCCTGAGTTGTCTTTGAAAGATTTTGATTATGTAGGTGAATTCATACAATCCTGAGACTGAGCTATATTCCTTGGACAAAAGAGGCAGTCATGGGAAGTAATGTAAAAATCATGAGAGGAAATAATTTAGTTAAGCCTAATTTAGTTTCTGCTTCAAAACTCTTAATACTGAGCTTCCTTTATGACTCCTCTGCTACTTAAAAATATTGCTTGTTTCTATAAATATGACAACATTTCAAAATGCGCTCATTTATGGCCAACTGCTTTAGTGGCTTAGTGAAAGTCAAGTGGATTATTTTTGCAATATGTTCCCCACAATTAAGCCTTCTGTCCCAGCCTGACAAGAACCAAGACTGTCCCAGAAGAACTCTAAACTGTAGTTTGAGGAAACCAATAACACTGCTGTGCTTGTTTTTATTAACCATCTTCACTAGATAGCAATGTTGGCAAAGAACTAGGCTTTTGTTCTTGACTGCAATTGTGACAATTGTTTCCAGTCTAGGGCATTAATTTTTGACCTGTTAAACCAGAAGGATTTCCCTGGTGGCAAAAGGGCAAATTCAGCCTGCCATCTGTGAAGCTTCATTTAGTTCTGTCCTAAATGTTGTCCAGAAAGGAGCTGGAAAGGTCAAGAGAAACCCAGAAAACAGAGAAGCGTGTTCTTTCCCCAGTTAAAATCTGTGTGGTCAGTTCAAAAAGCAGCAGTAACCCTTCCTCTGCACTCTGGTTTTAATCAAGGGTTGTCAGTGATCCTGGTTCCAGTGTAGTCCGGGTAGCTGTTAAAGAGTGAAGGTACCACCTGCTGCCATCTGCTTTAGTCTTCAGGCTATTATGGATAAAGATGGTGGTTCACAGGCACGTGAGACTTAACTCACTGTACACTGAGATAGTGCTTCTTATTAACTCTGTGCTGAGGTTCGCATGACCCAGCACAGGATACAATTTATTTGTAAAAGAATTATGGTAGAAGCATATAGAACAGGAAAGAGCAAAGTAGCCATCTTCTTCTTGGATGATTTTCATGGCCAAAGGCAAAATGAGAAGTCATGACAAACTCCTCAGTAAATTAGGATTCAGGGCTTCTCATCACATTCTCTTTAGTGAATATTTTAGAAATGTATTTTGCTGCCACCAAAAACTGCAGCATGTGCTAAAATTTCCAGCTCTATTGCTGCAGCAAGTAGAGAATAAAATAGAAAACATCCTTAAAAATTGCCCATGACATGACACAATATCTACCTCTCACCCTGAGTCAGCATGTGTAGGTCTTCAGCAAGCAGTCAGACTTTTTGGGGGGTTTCCATATCCATGCATATAGCTGCTAATAACATTCTAACCTCTGACTTCCTAATTATTACCTTCTACTTACATCATTCAGCAACTCAGTGTTAAGACCCTGTTAACGTAAGGCATTAATAGGTTTTTTTTTTTTATTACCAATTATATTTCAGGATTGCTTTTCATATAAATGCCCTACTGCTAAGTGCATGTCATCTCCCTGACTCTACTCTGATGTATCAACACAGTAGTTAAAAATGGCTAATAACTCACTCATGTACCATTACAGGTACATTTGGTACCTTTCTCTCCTCTGATTATAGACATATCAGCTCATTAAACACTAGTATAAGAACAGTAGCTGAGCCCTTCCTTTTAACAAACTACCAATGTGAAACTAGAAGCTAAGCCCTTCTCTTTTAATGTGTAAGTAGCACTGTCTTCATAATCAGGGGAGGCTAGGAAGTCATGTAAGGAGAACATACCATGTTTCAGCCAGCATTTATTGCTACAGAGGTGGCGTTTTTTCCATGTCTGATTTCAAGCATGTTTTAAAATGTCTTCATGTGCCCTTTTAAGGTTGCTTCTTTTATTAAAAATGTTGGTGTTCACTCTCAGAAAGATTACTGTAGTTGTGTATGTGTCACATTGAAGATAATTAATCCATGCAATCATTTAGAAGCTGCATAGTACTACAGATACAATGAAAAACTAGTACAGCTCGTAAACATGTATATTAAATAATAGAACATATAGTTGTATAGGTATGTACAACAATATATGTTGTAACCCTTAGTCAGACTCTGATTTGGAACCTTCAGTAGCCCCCAACAAAAACCCATTTGTTTCTACAGAGAATAGGAAAGTATATTGTGTGATTGCTTTAATAAATAAAACCAGTCATTTTTTGCTTCCAGTCCAATTGCATACTAACTGTAAATTGTGTCATGGCTCTCATGGGTTTTCTCTGTTGAAGATTTAAAAGTACAAAAAGGCTTTATCTTCACTCAGAATTGAGCCTGTAGCCTCTGGAAGGTCCTCTACCCTTGCCATTGGAAAGAGCCTTCTAGCTATTGACATGGAAGTCCTTTCTTTATGGGTTTGTCAGTGATCAAAAGGAAAAACAGATGTAGAAATAAACATGAAGTGAAACATTCTTCCCTTAGAAATTCTTGTTCCTCAGATATTACAAGGGCATGCAGTGATAGGAAAAGGAGGAATAGCTTAAAATGAAAGGAGGGCAGGTTTAGATTAGATATTAGGAAGAAGGTGAAGGTGGTGAGGCATTGGAAAAGGTTGACCAGAGAAGCCATGGACACACCATCCCTGGAAGTGTTCAAGGCCAGGCTGGATGGGGCTTTGAACAAACTGGTCTAGTCGAAGTTGTCCCTGCCCGTGGCAGAGGGGTTAAACCAAGATGATATTTAAGGTCCCTTCAAACCCAACTTATTCTATGATTCTGTGATGTTCTCTGGTGAAACTTTCCACCCAAGACATGGATCACAGGGCCCCTCCTCTAGCTGCAGAAGCACACAAGGAAAGAGTCACTGCAGAGACACTTGTACACAGCCCTTCCTAGGCACAGCAGATTCCCCATGAGTCTATGCCTTCCCATTTTACAGTTGCTCATGATTTCTGTTTTCCTTTTCTTTCCTTTAAGCTTATTTTCATACTGGTATGTTGGGGTAGAACTCCTTGATCTCATCACAGCTTATCAACCCCTTGTTTGGCAGTAGCACACCTGCATAACTGTTCACATGGCACCACTGAAAGGTACAAAATACATTTCATCAGAAATATATGCTGCAGCAATTTAACAGTGCCCATCAGACTCTTGGCTGATTTTCATGGCCAAAGGCAACATGAAAAGTAATAACTAATTCTACAGTAGATGAGGATTTAAGGTTTCTCATCTTTTCTTTGCTGAATATTTAGATAAAATGCATTTTATAGCTGCCAAAAAATTAGAGCACATACCACAATTTGCAGTTCCATTACCCAAGATAAATTAATACAGTGTGACAAAGTGATTCAACAGACTTGCTCTGTTATTATTACCTGTTTCAGAACTCCCAAATAAAATCAGTCAACTGCAATGTATGCTGTGCTTCCCAGAGATCCATTAGTTGTTTTGGTGCCTTAAACATGAATAACTGCTGGAAAGGGAAAGGTTATATTAATGTCTCTAAATACTGTACCAAATAATTAAGTTGTCAAAAACAGAAGTAACAAACTTATTTTAGGACATTCCCTATACTAACAATTTGGTAATATTAGTAGTTAATGAGACACACATCCTCAAGGGCTATTAAATTACTTTACAAATGACAGTCGGGGAAATAGCCCTATTTGCATTTTAAACTGAGGAAATTGAGGAACAGAAATGCTATTAGACAAAACATAAATGGTAAATCACATTGAAGTCATAAAAAACAGAAATGGTGACACAGATTAATTTAGCTGCATTTAACTGGGTCAAGCGAGGAGTATAGTCACACCAACACTCCCTTTGTTGAGATAGAGAGTAGCCCAGTAAATACATTTTTGCTGTAATTAACAAAAGGCTTCATATTGCCCTTACAGTGCAAGGGTCTGAGAACTTACCAGGAATTACCTTGGCATGGCTTAGCCATGATACCAATTGTCTAGAAGTGAGGCAACTGTTGTCAAAAGTTTCTTCATCTTAGTTTTAATTCATAACAAGTGGGTTAAATAATCTAGAACTCTAGAGCACAAATTGAAAGGTTTCTCTGAAGTCCCAGACTGCAAATGCTGATGACAATCAACAAGCAGCCAACAAGTGGTCACAATAGAAGTACAGCTTCATGAGTAGTGTGCCACCAGTTGTAAAGGAAAAAGCAAACAGAAAAACTGAATAATCTGGAAACTGTTAAAATAAGCAACATATAAGAAGTCCGTGTGAAGAAAACATATAAAAGTAAATCCAAGCAGATGCAAGACTGAAGAAATCTCTGTCATGAACATCATGCTCCATCTGACAAAGACCTCAGGAATCTGATGACTTTTTATAGTTCAGTTCTTCATTCTACTTCAGAAGTACTGAAGGGTCAACTTTGGACTCAGAGGAATATTGAAAGGGTGAGGACAACACCACTGAACAAGGGAGAAATACTAGGAAGGTTTAGTGTAAAAATGTTAATACTGTTGATGAAGATCGACTGTGTTAGTTCGTGTTACTAGCCTGTTAAAACATTAACTGGGCTAGCAATAAATTCTTATCTGCATATATATGATATTAATGCCTTTTTCTCACAACTGAATTTTGAGCATAGTGAGACACAAAGCATGGTCAGATCCTAAGGCACACAGACTGCCATAAGATACATGGGCCTTTCATTCCCAGAGTGAAGCACTGTAAGCTCTCCAGGAGCTCATACATTCCCATCCAGCAACAATATCCTATTTATAGACTCAGCAATGAATTCTTCCTCTATATTTAGAGGAAGTGGCACTACTTTCAACATACAATAACTATGGAACATATGAATGCAAAACTCATTTTCTAATATGAATTATCAATCAATAATATCCATTTTCAGAAGGAGCAACTGAACTCCTGGTCAGTTTCAAAGATAGCAATCTGTGAATTTCAAATAACACTTTTTCACAAAAAGGATTTCATCCTTCCTGATAACGGCTGTACTGTTTTCAGTCTTATAATACATGGTATTGTTGTATTCTGCCTGCACTGGAATGGTTGCATTTCAATAGGAGTTGAAATAACATTCTTCCTAATATATATGCCAAAAAACCCCCTAGCACGTAAATAAAATGCCATTTTTATTATTAGCTCCTTTCCAGTCCATTCTTTATAATGCAAACTTAGTACTTTTCAGCAGACTATCACATTGTGAAATATTCTTTCTCTCTTATATTTGGTATCACAAAATACCATGGCAGATTAGTCCTGTTCAGCAGCATGATGCCCTAACAGGATCACAGAAAAAAGATACCCCAGTTTTTTCAAAACCATAGTTCCTGCAACAGGAACTTTAGCTTTCATTTCTTTAGAATTCATGATTTCTCAGTGAACAAGAATAAGAGTAGGAAATTATTGTTGATGAGTCTAAAACAAAAACAGACAAATAAAATCAGTATTTGGTAAAATCGTGGGCAAGGGAATAGTGGGGAAAATTATTTTGGTACTATAACCAGTGCAAAAACAAACAATATTGCAGTTAAACAATTCCAAATAGGAAATGTGGTAAGACTAATTTGGGTTCACATGGAGCTTTATGAGTATTTCAGAATCAAATAAGGATTGTCCAAAAGTATAAACAGGGGAAAATTGTTAGGATGGTTGAGAAAGCAGTGCAGAAGTACAAACAGACAAAACAAGGAGTGATAAGTGTAAATGTGTAAAAGCCAGCAATGGGTAATAAGCTTGCAAATGATAACCCAAAAAAAAAAAAAAAAAAAAAAAATAGCGACAATATATAAAAGTTTTAGAGGACGTGGCAAAATGAAGTAAAATGTCTTGAGCCTTATAGAGAAAGTGAGATGCTAACAGATAACATATCAGAGGCAGAAATATCCCAGGGTTTTTCACTTCCTTTTTCATGAAAAGGTTAATAGTGATCAGATGATTCATAAGATTGCTGTTAACAACAAAGGGATGTGAACATAGGCCAGACTAGAATAAAAATAAATCAGAGAATATTTAGGTATTCAGGAAAGTTATATATATTCAAGTCACAAGGCTTGAGAAAATTTATTGTAGAGCAAATCAATCTTTGAATTGTTAGTGATTATCTTCTAGAATTCATGGAGAATAGATGAAATCTGAACGGGATGGAGAAGGAGAAATATTGATCTCAACTTTAAGAAAAGGAAAAATAAACACTGGGGGAATTAGAGATCAGTAAACATAACTTTATCTTTGCAGAATGATACTGAAGCAAATGATTAAATAATCCATTTATAAGCTCCTAAAAGCAATGAAGTAGCTGTAAGTATCCACTATCCATTTCTTGAAACAAAACCTTTTCAGTGACCAACCTGTTTGTCTTTACTGCCTGTCTCTCCCTCAGTAAACAGAGTAGAAGCACAGGCCAAACTGTGATGAAACTGGGAAATGTTTTTTGCACAGTCACTCTCAGGAGAGAAAAGCTGTGTCCAGTATTTTGGTTCTGGGGGAACACAGGAGCCTAGCAGGTAAAAGAGACAGTTCTAATGTAATTATTACTAGGTTGCATCACACTGTAAGATCATATTCGGTGGGAACAAGGTAAGGCTGCACTACACATTATTCTAAGCAGTGTTTTCATTAACAATATGAATAGTGGAAAAGCTCCTTCTAATATTTGTAGATAATTGAGCTTTGAGGGGCTTCAAGCACTTTGAAGTGTACATTTAGAATTCAAAATAATTTTGATAAATTGGCAAAATGGGCTCAGATCAGTACAGCAAAATTCAATAACCACATCTATGAAGTACTGCAGGAAACTTAAGTGCATGCATATAACAAAGCAAACAATAGACTAGATAGCTGCATTGCAAAAAAGGATCTGATAAAGGCTGTAAAACTGGATACAAGTCAACAGTGTGCTGCCCTTGCAAAGAAAGGTTATATTATTAAGAATATAGTATATAAGAAACAGGAGGCAACCATGCTGCTGTCCAAGGCATTGGAGTGGCAGGCATTGGAGTCCAGTTTTCAGCAGCACACTTTCAGAAAGATATAAGTAAATAAAAGAAAAGAGTACTTTTAGGTTGAAAAAATCAAAAGGGAAGGCAAGATCCAATCTGTCATTGCTACTCCATGGTCTGTCACAATCTTCATGGCTCTTCTGACTTGTCCTGAGTAGGTCTTTTCCTTGACAGTTGGTTAAAAAAAAAAATAGACTAAATTCTTTCATATTACCAGCAAACTAATAACTGGGTGAATTAAAACTGAAACAGCCTACTTCGCCACCTAAATCCTGATTTCTTGCAGCTTGTCTTAAAATTCTGTGACTATAGTATGCAAATTAATCTGCCTTTGAAAAAGCGCAGCTAGACATTACTGACGAGATTTAGTTCAGTGCATGATTTATTCACTGATACATTTATGAGCATAAATTGATCTGCCACTTTTAGGACCAGATACTTGATAACATGCATAATCCCTAAAATATGCAAGGTACAGATAACAATATATTCTGCTATCAGGAAGTTTTTCTAAATAACCATCAAAATCATATCAGTTGAAATCATACTTCTCAGCTGATTTCTGCTTTTTTAATGCTACCTCACTATCAGAGTATCATAAACAAGTGATGAATTCTCACAGAAGAAACTAAGGTCATTTGTGGCACTTGAGTGAAGTTTCTTACAAGGCTTCAGGTAGATGGCAATAACAGATTTTATCAGCTGGCTCAGTGAGTAGAGAATTTCAGCTGGAAATCATACACCCTTGTTTACATTGGAAGATGAAGCTGGAGGAATGGTATCCATCACATCACCCTGTATGCCATGAACTACATGAAGCATTAAAACTTTATTTGAGTGCAGAGACTGTCAAAAGGAGCCCTTAATTTCTTTTTCAGGTAAGAATCAAATAAATGTTGGAAAATTTTCAGACCAAACCCCACCAGAAACAGATAACCTGCAAAGCTGACTGCTCAGTCAGATAATAGTGTTTGTTTTCAGAGACTTTAGGGTAAGCTTGTATTTCCTCTTCCATTTTGGTTTTCCATTGCTGGAGACAGCATTTCCACATTTCACAGCATATTTCCATTGCAGACAAGTATCATTTCTACTTTTTAATTTTTTTTTTTAAATGTTTGCTCCTAACATCTAGGACAGACTAGGACAGAGTGATGACCCTCTAAAACTCATGAATAAGAACTAGAATGTTTCTTAGGAGTTTTAGCAGTGAATTTATCTTTTCTACTATTTTTTTATTTCTACTTTGGGCTGCAATCTGACATGACAGCACAAGGTCTTAATTACTTGCTAAGGATTCACAGATAGATGGATAGATAAATAGAGAGAGAAAAGCAGTAAGGTAATTGCTTCTAATGGAGGGGGCAGGAGTGGTGACAGAGAAGGCAGAGATTATAAATGCTCCTAAATCAGACTGTTTCTTTTCTTATATCAGGCCTTGTTCTATTTATAGTTACCAGTGGAGAAAGACCCACATTTTAAAGAATTTTAAACACATCATCACAATGAAGGAATGAGAAAGTTCTCGGGAAAATGCAGTTATCAGCTCCCAAGTTAAGCCCAGAGTAAAAAGCAGAATGTCAGGAGAAATCAGGCCAGATTCAGCAGCTCAGGGGCTGTGAGGATGCTGCATGAGCAAAAGCTGGGTTCAGCCAGTAACAAGGCTGAGCGTGGGTTCTTAGCAGGCACATACGGAGCACATTTATGCAATGTACATGCTATGAAATGTGTGCAACTGGCCATTCAGATAACATACACAACACTCACACAAAAACATGCAGCACAACAGCCTCGTCCTGCTCCCCCGCCGACTGAGCAGAGCGGAATACCAACAGTGAAAATGGGCATATATCTCTCTATCTCAGACAGAAAGAGAGAGAGATTCACCCCTCTCATAGTTCCCTGCAGCCAACTCTGCTGTGCTGTTACCTTCTGTGTTCCTTTTGGGTGTGTAGACCATCTTTAACCACACAGTTTAGCTGGGACCAGGCAGTCAGTGACTGGAAATTACATTCAGAGATGAGAAGGGGGTACTTAATTAGGCAGGAGAGAAGCCCATTCAGGATTGTCAGAAGGGAAATCTGCAGGAAACTGAGGCAAATTCTGAAATTGTGGGAGAGGATTCTTCAATAAAACCGTAAGAAAACAGATTAATATTTAGGGACTTGGTTTGGTTCTGAAAAATGTATCTCACTGAGAACAGTTATAGTATCATAGAAAAGAATGTTTTGGTTTGAAAAGGAGCTAAAAGGTCACCTAATTCCAACTCCACTGCCATGGGCAGAGAGGAGTTCCACTAGACCAGCTTGTTCAAAGCCCATTCCAACAAGGCCTTGAACATTTCCAGGGACAGAACATCTACAAGCTCTCTGGGAAATCTGTTCCCATGTCTCTCCACCCTTATAGTAAAGATTTTCTTCCTCAAACCTAAAATATATCTAATAAAAGTGTTGCCAAAACACACAGTGGGCAGAAGCTCAAACTAGTGTTTGCGAGTGTCACTCGCTCATCACACTTTAGATAAAATCAACACGTATATGTGTTGATATGATAAAATCATCACACTCAACAACTTTAGGTAAAATAAAATTTTTCAACCATTACTTGCAAAGAAACCAAAAGACTGTGCTATCTGTACAAGAGGGAGGTGCCCTACAATTCATAACGAAGAAAGTCTCCAGATGTTTGCCAATTTATGCATGCCTCATACCATGGCCCTTCGTAGAATTTTGTATGTAATGGAAGAGAAGTCAGACAAGAGGAAGACAAACAAAAGGAAAGAGTAATAGAAATGGACGTTTTGAGCAACAGAATAGGGAAAACATGTCAAGTCCATTTTGTCAGACACTTTCCCAATACTAATCTTCCCTCCATTAAGATACCCCTTTTTTTTCTAATTAGATCCCTTATGAAAACCCCACTGAAAGCTTTATTTAAACAGTTGTGCAGTCTCCATCCTTGGAGATTTTTAAAACTCATCTGGATGAAGCCCTGAATAACCTGGTCTGATCTGAGAGATAACCTTGCTTTGTGTCAGAGGTTGCACTAGAGACCTCCTGAAGTTTCTTTCAGCCTAAATTTTTCTGTGATTCTGCAATCCTAAGAAACTTTGTACATCAAAAAGTTCATTTGCATATCTGATAGCAGTCAAGGCAGTGGGCATGTTCTGATAAGTGTGTAAACATGTCATATCTGCAGATGTCTCCTTCTGCAGGCTATCAGTTTCAACTGTGGATAAATGCATGGCATAGAAGCTTGGAGTGGTTTTACCTCAAGAACTTCTGAGTTCAAACCAAACATTCCATTGAGCCTGAACCCAAATCATCTTAGAATGTCATTTTGTGACATCTGTCAGTACAAATATCATCAAACTATGACACAAGAAGGGTTTCAGGGAGGAGTCATCCACTCAGAGGAGCTGTCAGTCTCTTTAGCCTGCAGGGATGAGACAATAGATCTTGGACTCGTACCAATAGCTCCTTTCTTGAAAATTGTCTCTAAGCAGACTCTTGATGTACTTGGTTTTTCTAGGTTGCCATAACAGAGTTACTGTAAGATGATGTTTGCATTATTTTCTTTTTAAATTCATTGTGACTTCCTGAGATGGACTTTTCTGTCAGCAAAACCCACTTTCCCCTGTTCAAGCTACATGAAGGGTATAATTGATAACTGATGAGAATTATGTCTCTGCCAAGGAGCTTTACATTGGAAGAAAGATGTGAAGGCTGAATTGTCACCTCTCGCGGCACCCTATTTCATGTAATGGATAGAAAGGAAAGTTCACAATAATGGTTCTGAAACAGTGCATAAAGTCAGATGATAAATACAAACTGGAGGTGTTCTTGGAAGCTTCCAGCAACAGAATGCAAAAATTAAAAGTTGTAAACATCTCATTGCACCTAAAGAAAGCTCAGATGTAGTTTAAACTCTCTTCCTGTTGTCCGTGTTTAACTTGGTTAACTGCCTGTGAGTGATTCATATTTTCATTCCAAGTTCCTTTACTCTTACCTTAAAATTTTCTGTAAATATGGAAGAGAATCCAAAAGATACCAAATAATGCAAAAATTGGGAGAAATCAGAACAATTACTGAAAAAAATTATGTCCCTTCCATAAACAGGGTGTTAAAAGTGTTGACGTGAACAACAAGAAAGCTTAACTGTGAACAAGATTGTGATTTCCATTCAGGCGAGCAATTGATGCCCTTTAAAAGCGGTCACTCATAACACTGGGGGAAATTCTCACTGTGCTGAACACGCAGCAACTGCTGGGATCTTCAAATGTCATGCTTGCTCTGTGAGGGCAGGAAATTACTGAAGAGTAAATATGTTAAAAGTAAAATAGAGTTAAGCAGGGTTTTATGGGTGTGGGAGATTTGTTCTGAGAACAAGGTTGTTCTTTCCATTTAAGTTATGCCCATGGCAATTAAGAACTATAAAACAGTTTCTAATGTAGGGCGGACATGCATGAACTAAGAAAAGCTAAATATACTACCTTACTTGAAAAGTCATGTAAAAATTTGTATAAACTCTTCCTTACAATCTTAGTTGCCATCTCAGGAAGATGGTTATAGTAGTAAAGAATTTTCACATTATGGTATGGAATGTTATTGTGGCATAAACACTCATATTTTTATACTCATTCTTATTTCCCTTCTTCTGAGCATATTACATATTACTACCTATCATATATTACTACAATTTGGTTTTCAAAAACAGATACAGAATAGATATCTGAAAACATTAGAGCACACACACATTGAACACTGAATACAGGTGGATGTTGATCATGAGTCTATTTTCTGTACTGGTTTCTGGACTTTGTATGCTAATGTCCAATCAGAATGCCATGCATGTGTCTCAAATCCTGTCAAATTAAACAACTTCTCATCTTTCTGGAAGCTAATCTTTAGCTAATATAAAATTTGTATTTAATAAAAGTGGATCAAAATATAGCACATATTTTGCTTTTTGCTCAGATGTGATAACTGTTAATACTTTTCACTAGTATTTTCCATTTTTAACATACATTAGGTTACATTGGTTAATTTCATCTTGTAGACTGAGGAGATTAAACATTGCATGGGCAAATGAAACCAATCTGAGCTCATTTCTTACGGTTCCATGAAGGATAGATTATAGTGGTGATGTAACCATAAAAAATACCCATTTGTTTGCTAAGCATTTTAAGCAATTCTGCCTTCATGCTTTTAGTTATACAGCTGATTATTAACAGTTCTGGAATCTAAAAAGGTCTCCCAATTCACTGAGGAACTAAGTGAAATTTAGTGCTTGAAAAAGAGTATCCACAGATTACACTACATGCAATAAAGGGTCATCTTGAAAGTGAGGATCAAATACTTTGCGATCATTCTACCCTTATCTCTCTTGATAAAGCTGCCAACACAACATGTTTAAGGATGATGACTTTGAAATGCAAACATTCATCCAATAGAAATGAGTGAAAGACTTAGAACAGATTTGTAAGATCCACTGGGGGAAAAAATCCCCATGAAATGGAAACCACTTCCTGATTCAGCGCCAAACTGTAAGGAATTAGTCTGATTTGTACTGGTTATTAGCTCTATTGGTAGGATTTTCTCAGGCCCAGGAAAGGCTTACTGGGACTACATCCAACACACAGACAGTGAGAAAAATACTTCTATCTCCTCCTTATGAATTTGTCTAAAAAATTCCATAGCATTGAGTACCTGCATCACCTGCATCTAAATATTCCTACTGATTCTCACAAGAATCATGTGCAGGAATGCCTTCAGAACCATCCCAGATTTGCCAACGATTTATGGAACTGTATGAAGAATTATTACATGATGCACGGTGGGGAAGGACTCCTGTTAGTGTGATGGGGATTTTTGTTGGCTAACCACACTCAGCAGTTCTCTGTCTCTGCTGTCAAATACAGGATCCATTGGAAGAGTTTTCTGTAAGCTCCAATGTTAATCATGCCCAAACACCTTTCAGAGGGTCTACACCTGTTCTTAGGCACCAAAGAAGCACCTGCATCTCTGAGGATAGCAATTTTTCTTGTGGAGTAAGCTTCACATAATTCAGTGTACTCCACAGTACATCCACAGTGCCTACAATGAATCCTAGAAGCAGTACAGTCCCAGCATGAATGCAGACAAGAAAACTCTGAATGTTGATTTTTATGGCACACCTGGTGCAATCATTGATTGCAAATGCATATATTTTAATGGAAATAACTTAAAACCTGCCATATTGATATCAGGTTTTTAAAGAATTGTGTGTTTATTTTTTTTTTTTAATTGCTGCGGTAAAAGGACTGCTTATCTGCACTTAGTATATTGCATCTGATAAATTTTATGGGTTTGACTGTATAAGAGTTGATTTCTTTGTCAAAGAAAGTATCAATTTAAGCGCAAGCCTCTATGCTTTTTACTTCAGGGACATAGAATGCTATTTAATTGTCTTTTGTATATTGCTTGCTGATTTTTGATGCTTTAATAAAACCCTTTGGCATTGCTGTGGTTTCTCATTTCCTTACAATTAAGCAGAAAACAAATCCTTAATAAAAATGCAGAACTTTATTAAACTTAGAATTACATGCAATAAAAAAATTCCAGAGCAGCGCAGTCCAACTTGTGATTGCTAACAAGGTATAAAAGTGCTTTTTTAAAGTTTTCAAGCAATGCTTAATCCAAAAATAAGTAAGAAAAAAAAAAGGAAGAGAAAAAGTTAATTATAACAAAAGTACCAAACCACAGCTTGTAAATAACACTGTAAAACATCCTACAGGCAAACTGAATGGCACTGATCTCTATTTGCTTCTCTACACCTACCTTTTCTGTTATGCATGGTATAGAGCCATTGCAGAGCTGAACAAGTAGGGAGTATTTGTTCTGTTCCTCCTACAGTTACTCCAGCTGTGCATCCCCTAAAATCTGTGAATGTAGCTAGTAAATCCCACGTTTGGGTACCTACTTGTTCCCTACGTGATGAATTGCCAATATCATGTTCCCTGCTTCTCTCAGCTTATATTTTGAAACTGTGAGGAACCCAGAGCTGGGGAAAATCCAATGCATCTGCAATAGCAGACATTTCATGATATCATGCAGACTGAAAGACCATAGCAGAATCTCAGTGGGAAGCAGAGATTAACTGCATTTGGTTGCACATTTCAGCTGCAGCAAACTGTATTGGTGCATAGGTTTTAATCCTGATCAGACAGAGAGGAGGGCATGACTGGGTGGTCTGTGTTGCTTGTGACCCCGTGCAAGCTTTGTGTGCTTAAGTGGGTGCTGATAACAGTGCCAGTCTCTTGCCTGTGTTGGTCTGTTTTGTACTGTGTGTACATTTGTATCTTCAGAGTACCTGCCCAGCCTTGCTACAGCCTGGACCTGGAATTGAGACCATCGGTGGCTATGTCTGGCAGAGTAGGAGCAGAAGCCTTTTGTGTGTTAAAGCCCTCAGGATCTAGCTTCCCCTAATCTTACTAGAGGCTCAGCTTCAACATACAAGTTCTTCCAGAGGCCAGTATTTTATGCATACACCAATGTGACATTGTGATAAGGCGAAACCTGGTACAGCTGGGAATACTTTAGCATGAACTTGATTAACTAGAAGAGAAGTTCCCAATCCACAGGAAAGCTATTTTGTACTGGCTTTTCTGTGTGTGGTGAGAAATGTTCTTCACTGACAGCAAGGCTGGTCATCTGTCCCTGTAGTGATTGGCTCATAATAAGGAACATGCATGCTGCTGTGATTCAACCCAAGCCAGCAAATAAGTGCCATGCAGCTGCTCACTTACCCCCCCAAGGAATGGGGATGAGAGTCAGAAAAAAAGTGGGTTAAGATAAGAACATTTTAATAGTTGAAACAAATTTAAATGATGATGATGACAATAATAATAACAACAATAATAGTAATTAAAAAAAAAAAAAGAGAGAGGAAAATAAAACCCAAGAGTAACCAGTGGCCCAAAATACAATTCCTCACTATCCACTTGCCAATGCTCATCCCAGTGATCACCCCTCCTAGCCAGCTACCCCCAATTTATATACTGAGCTTGATGTTCTGTTGTATGGATTACCCCTTTGGCCAGTTAGGGTCATCCGTCCTGGCCATGCTCCCTCCCAGCTCCTTACTGGCAGAGCATGGGACACTGAAAAGTCCTTGTCTTAAAAACCACATATATACAACCAAGGTACCAGTGCGTTATCAACATTATTCTCATATTAAATACAAAACACAGAAATTTATTGGCTACTAAGAAGAAAATGAACTCTATCGCAGGACAGATGGGAACAGATGTCCTTCAAATTCTACTGGTAATATCCGTTCTCCTTCCCTTCCTTACGGAAGAAAAAGCAGCAGAATCTGGTTTTATTAAAACTGCAAAGCATTCATAAGTCAGTGAAAGGTTTACTGCAATAAAAATGTGATTCCTCTGTTAAAAAAAACCAAAAAAACAAAATTAAAACCCAAAACAAAACACAACTAAAACAATCAAGAGCAGAGGAGAACTCGGCACAGAGGCAGATCTCAGGCTGGATTTCAAAAAAGTGGGATTGCACATGGCCATATCGTTGATAGAAGTACAGCATCGCATGGCACCGCAGGTCCCTCATCCTGTAGTCTGGACCACAAACCCCATCGCACCTACTCCAGTTCAAAGCTCTGAAAAGTGAGTCAGCTCGTGCTGCTGGGCAGATTATTGCTCCTGCTCACACCAGCTCACTGGGAGCTGGCTCAGGCATCTCTTCAGTCTGCCACGTGGATGCCCCACAGTGCCACAGATCAGCACACTCTGCAACATTAAACTCCTCAGCTCAGACACTTAGGCATTCACACAGTAGTTTTTGTTGTAACTGTGAATGAAGCATGTTGAAATTCTAAGCAAGCACCATTCTACAAGCACCAATATTTCAACCAAACCCATTTGTGCACTTAGTGGTTGATCCACAGCCCACTAGAGACAATGGGAAGACTGCCATTAACTTCACATCAGGCTCATAAAAAATAAGGCAGATAACTTCCATTAATGTTAATGAGAGTCATGTATATAAATCACCTAACCACTGACGGAAAAAGGAACCTTCCTCTGTTCTGCTTTTTACACAGCTCCGACAGCCTGTTTTGTTCATCCTCCTCCAATAGCATTGTGAAGACAAAAGGCTTTTCAACAGCCACATCTTCCTAATGATTTTGCTTTCTGTCAACATGAGTTAAGCTTCATGTAGACAGAATACATCTAATCATATAGTCATGAAAAAATTACATTTTAAAGTTGTAATGGACAGATTTTTTACTATTATTACTATTTTTTTCTTATTACTTTTATTTGTATAAATATGTATGCAAAAATTTTAAAACAAAGAGAAATTAATTTTCTCCTTCTAAAATATAAGGTAATAATATAAAATGGCATTTATCTCATTACGATTTAAATTTGAGAGGAGCTTTAATAGCAATCCAGAAAAATAGCATTTTTCATGTGCATTTTAACAATGGATGGTGGAGACACAGTGCAGGAAAAATGAGTTATCGTTAATGACTTGACACCAGCAGCAGATACTAGGATTCTAGAAAGCATTGCAAATGGGTTTTTAGTTTTCAAGACTAGACTGCAGCTGCTTTGCTCCACCAGGTTCAGTCTTTCTTTGGCTGCTTATCCTTAACTTCTTAATGTGGCACATTAATTATAGCCTCTCAATGGTTCCATTCCTTCAGGTCCCCATGTCTAGAAATTTTGCCACTCAAATAGCAAAGTGCAAGCTTTCCATCATTCTAATAGTTAAATAATGGCAAGGCTATGCAATTGAAACAGCATGAAAGGTCACCTTGACAATATTCTGACTGGTAAAATGTAGCTTAAGGCATCACAGTTCTTTATTGTGAATGAATTGACTGAGTTTATTACTACTTGTGATATTTGAATCATTTACAAGTTTGAAACAAAGTAAGAAATACCATTTTGGAATTGCTGCAAATTATCAGATACATCAAATTTAAAGACAATATTTACAAAGCATATTTTTTACTATATTGATCAACAAAAAAATGAGGAGACGCAGGACTTTGAACCAATGATACAGTTTTTGGAACAGCTGGCACAGGTAGTCAGTATGAAATGTAAACCTTATCAGAAGTCCATCAGAAGCTTTAGTCATCAGCAAAGTTCCCAGAAAGCTCTATTTTCAGGATTTAAGGCGTACAGGCATGAAACAGAGACCTTACAATGAGGTTTTGAGAGGAAAAGTTTTGTGGCAAATGACATTCATAAACCACCTTTGGTATGTATTTTATGGCAGGAATAAGAGCAGGACTGAATTTCACATATTTCTCTGTTGGAGGTGGGACCAGGACCATAATTCCCACAATTATATAGCAATATGATATCTGGTGAAACACTAAAAGAAACCTAAATTTTCTGCCATCTTTATTTTGTTCTTACCTAAGCCTTTGAAGTTTCATGTGTCTTTTAATGTAGGTCTTCAAATTAACTGCAGCTTAAATTTCTGAACTACTTATATAGAATATTAAAACTAGATTTACCTGGACAATAACTTTACTAAAGACAGTGGAGTTAACCCAGGCCTTGAACTTGCTTTTGTGTTTCCTTTCAGAACTGCTAATTGCAGAAATCGATCCGTTTCAGGTCCTTATGTTACATGCTTTAACAAAAGGTGAGGTAAGATCTAAGCTAGATGGGCTTGAGCAATAAACACATCATTAACTGAAGTACAGTGAGCACTTCCACCGCCAGTCTTCTGGTATATCTGTATTTCCTTCCAAGGACATGAAAATGTGGAAAATTCTTGCTACTTTCCTTATCCATTAGGAGCATTAGGTAAAGCCCTGGATCTGAAATGTGCTGGATACTTGATCACATACATCAATACTTAAAGATCCATCTTTCAAGTCACTATTAATCTTTTACGTCTGTATTATTACTGACCAAATTTCTCATAATCAAATTTGAATCAAAGCAGAGGGCTGGATATTCTGAATGATGGAACACAATCTTACACACAGGAGCTACAACTTCCCTCACTAATCAAGGTCCATTTGCCTGAGATTAATTAAATCAGTACATCTTCAAGCTCTTTTACTACTTCATCATCTAGTTTCTCATGCACGTACTGACAGAATGAAAAAACCACAACATGCTGATGAAAGACTTACCACCAAATGACCATTTTCCTGCAGTGATTAAAAAAATCACTAATGGAGGACACTATTTTAAAAGGTGTCACCAGCAGCTGACAGAGAGACTAATACATATATAACACAAATTAATAAATTCTAATCAGATAAACATATAAGAAGCTGCAAAATGTATCTTTTAACTGTATTGTTCAGATTGGTGCAAAATAAAGAAAAATTAAATTTTCACCTAATAATAAACATTTTTTCTGTAGGTGTCAGAAAAAAAAGACCCCAAATATAAAGAACAATCAAGGTTGTCAGTATTAAGACAAAACATATGTGGAAATGCACATTTTGCTTCTTGCTGAGGCTTGTCAGAGTAACTATTCTGCTCTGAAAGGTGCAGGGCAAGTGGTGCAGCTTGCCAGCAGTATATTGCATTACTCTGCCTTAGAAGAACAGTGTCACAACACAGTCCATTTCCAGCAGCAAAGGAGGAGGGTTGGATCTGAACTTCTGGAGGCCTTCTCTCACAACATGACACCAAATCTTGGCTTTAGGAACACGTGTTGGCCAGCAAATACACACACAGCTCTACTGTGTTACTACCTAAACAGCCATGTTCTATCTTCTTTTAAAAAGGCCGTGACCTTGATGGACATCCTGTGGACATATCAGACATTTTTAAGGCCTGTAGAGCCACACTGTAATAGATGCCCACCCAGTTTCTCTATGTCCTTCTCTACTGATTTAGGTATAACATTTGATTCAGCTCCATGTAACAAGAGACACCCTGTCAGAATTGTTCCTTTAGGAGCTGGGCAACAGTGATGCCTGCAGAAGTGCTTATCTAGAAACACTTTCTACACTTTCTCTAGGTGATAGGCCATATTTTACCAGCCACTGCAGTAAGGTCATAGACAGCAGTCTATCCACCTCCCACCTGTCTAATGGGTAGCTTCTGCTAGTGCCCACCTCTACTACAGGGACACTTTATAGTACCTCAAATGCTCCTTGTTGAAACCAGTTTCATGGTCAGTCTTGAGTAAAAAATAGCAGAAAAAAAAATTACCATAAGACAGAAAAGAGTCCTAAGCGTAACTAAAAAAGCATACGGACATTGGTGTATAATACTTTGAATTAATGTATGATTAGCTTATTTTTTGTTGTTTTTAACTATTCTAGAGGATAAATAATTAATTTATAATATTCATTAGTCATTAAAACATCTGTGGACGGGATATGATCCCCATCAATTAGTCAGCTGAGCTGGCTGAAATAAACATTGAAATTTTTTTGTGAAACAGAAACATGGTATTCATCAAAGAGATTATGCTGACACTGAAATCATAAACCTATAGCCAAAGATCCTGCCAACAGACTCGTAAGTGTGGAACTTCTGGTCATTCCTGTTAGTGAAAAGATCTTAGATATAGTTTACCGAAATATTTGGAAAAATGTAGAAAATACAGAGTTGACCTCAAATTAGCAGCAAAATTCCCACTATTATCCCTAAAGTCAGGTTTTAACCCACCATCTAGAAGTGGATTTGAATGCTCTGAGATAACAGCTCCATAAATGTCAATTTCGTTATGAAGTGGAAAGAAAGAGTTTGAACTTTCTCTGCTAAGTTTGCCTGTGCACAGAGGTCTTTTATAATATAAATTTAAATACACAATCTGTTTTATAATGTTTTCCATCATCTCTCTTCTCCATATGTTCTCCCACTAGGAATCTAATGAGTTCTACATATGAGGGATGACAAGGGAATATGCCTGAGAAATAATTCCAGCTATTACGGCATATGGAGGCATTGTTTTTGAGTCACTTTGGCCATGAACATTAGGCAGAGCATCTGGGACCAAATTATGTCTACCTGCCCATGGACATTAGCAAAATCATCATCTTCCATTTGTAAATTCTGCTGAAGTAATCTGCCATACAGAGAGGACCATTTTATCAGCTTTACGATCAGAGAGCATATTGAAACACAGTCCATTTATAGTTAGGAAAAAATGCTTCTCTTTAGAAAGAATAGTTTAAACTGGAAACTATTTTAAGATGGAATAATAGAAACATATAATCTCTCTCTCTTGCCTCCTGCATTCAGTTCCAGGCTACTATTTATTAAAAAACTTTTCTCATCATTACTGGAGTTTTGTAAGAACAAACTGGATTGCGGGATAGGAGAAAATGACCAAAGAAGAATAAAAAGGAAAAAAAAAATATGCACAAACTCTAAATCAGTAATAGTAAGGGTTATATTTTCTGTGCCCAAATGTGACAAGGCATCGGTGATTAATTATAAGGAAGAAACAGACTAAAAAAACCTACTTTATATGGAGACATAGTGACTAAAGTAGTGTGTATTTTGTAAGTTCTGATTTAAATACTAAGACATAAGGCTGTAGAATTCAAGTACAGTTTCTGTCATGTTTGTTATGACAGTAAGGAGAAAAGAGATCAAGAGATTCAACCAATACCCTCATATGGAGTAAACTTGCAACTCTTCATATTCCTCATACTCAAGAAAAATGTCTCAGCAATGTGAGTAGCATAAGTATTTTTACGTGGTGTTTTCCCAGCCATGCAGTTGGAGTAGTGAAAGCCATAAATCACAAACTACAGTGTCCTTAGATTACCTCAGTGTTTTAGCAGAAAAAAGAATGTCCCTGCTGTTATAGACAACCTAAACCAAATTTTACATTTTACAGTTACGAATATAAATATAGCTTAAGGAGCTAATATAGAACTTTTACTGTTAGGGTTATATATAAGCAATAATATTTCTATTATACAAACTATTGATTTAATTTAGTTGGGCAATAAATTCGTTTTCAGAACTGAAAACCAGATTTATTTCAAGACTTTCGGTCATGGCTAATATTGATGGGATTAGTGATATTTAATCAAGAGAATCTATTATCAAGGAATAACTGGATTTGGCTTCCAATTACTATACATGTTGACCTGTATACTTGCAAGGAAAGACTGAAAATAGCAAATTCTTTAACCATTAACTTGAATAGGGACACGTGAACTTTAATGAATTTGCTCATTCAGAATTTTCCAAACAAAGCGCTGAACATTCATCTATATCTGAAGACCTTATCCAAACCACACTGAAATCACCAAGGTGCCATTTCTGTCATCTGGCTTTGGAGCAAATCCCAGAGACATGAGACAGACCTTTCCTCCACCTCAGAGAACTGCTCTGTCCTCCTGTCACCCCCACAGCCTTCAGGATGCTGACTGTACCCGTGCTCGTATGCTGGATCCACTTCCCCAGAACCTACATCTCTGGTGATCAAACCACACTACAATGGTTTGACTCTCCTGGCATCCTATTCACAGCAGTCTGATAAAGCTGTCACTCCCTTATACAAGAGTTTCCATCATTGCCACCATCAGTGACCCTCCTACCAGCCTTAAGTTAGTTTTGGATAAAGAGACATTGACAACACTTGTAATCTCATCTGTCAAAGCAAAGTTGTGGGAAATTCAAACTTTTCTTATACTACCTCTTCTGTAGTACAGATGAATACAGAAGATACAAAAATACCAGCCATATTTTTGCTAAAATATTTGCAATGACTGTCTGTAAAGTAGTGTCCAAAAGTTACATAAGCTCTTACAGAAACAAGATCAAAGATGTAATCTGGAAATATTTGCTCATTCTGTGAAAGAATAAACAGAAAAGTTTATCAGCATATCAACTGTGTTATAAAGACAAAGTGATTAGGAAATTCTTATTTTTCAATTTAAGACCACTGAATCCATGAAAAATCATTTAATGGCATCAGATTGTTCAGGTGTGACAGGTTCGATGCAGAGCTATCTAACTTTTGGCAAAAAGAAACCAGAAATTATGGCAACACTTCTCTTGCAAATAAAAACTGTGCTCCTTTTCTTTGCCAATATCTTGGTTAACAACAGATGTGTAAAATTTGAGGCATGAAGGAGGAGAGAGTAAATCAACAGAAAAGGATGCCAATCACATATTTCTGTTTTGTTGTTGCAGACTTCCATGCATTACCTAGAAATTATAAAAGCCAGCTGTACAATATAATGAGCAAAAAAATCCCTGCATATATTTTTATGAAATCTAAAACAATAAAATACTTTATATCAGATATTTTACTTTCTAAATAAATGTCTCTGATGCACTCTTAAAGCATATAGATTCTGCACAAAACAGAGCTGCATTGGTTTGGTGAAGTGCTGAAATACTACACCAGTAACATTTTTAGGCAGAGCTGAAGGAGACAAGATTTAAAAGATACAGGATTAATATAAAAATTGAAAATATATAGCACAATAAGTGTATTTATAGGTAGCAACAGTGGTATCTGCAGCAGTGCTGTTTTAAAGGTTAACATTCATTATGACCAATAAACCAGATACAACCATGATCTAGACTTGAATGTTTATTTTAGATTTATTTGATCTGATATGGAATTTTTTTCATTAAGACTCTTATCAGAATTTACTTTTGTGCTTTGTTGAAATCATACAATACATTTAACTGTGAAAGGTATGAACAGAGCAGTGATTTTTCTTTCCCTCTCAATGCGCTGCCACTTGGAACTGCAAAACTGGAATGCATATTCTGCAGTTCAGAGGTTTTGATGATTATTTAATTCAAAGGGTAACATGGATTTCCCTCTGATCATAATGCCTGATCACTTTTGAAATCAGAGGAAATAATCTAGAAAGTAGTGTATAAGGAATAAATGATTAATTAGAGCAATTCACATGCCCACAACATGAATGCATATAGCTGATCCAGTCACCTGTACTCCATTTTCAAAGGAGCACCAAACCTGCACTGTGGATGCCCGAACTGTGGTTCCCAGCTTGCTTCTAGGTGCACAAGCAGATCTGTCAAAATGCCTTTTTCTTTTTTTCTTTTAAACAGGTCCACAAATTAACCTGAAACCTTACTTTTTCAAGGTAGTCTACCATGTCTTGTTTCTACTTAAAACATCTAAATGATAATTTTTTGGGATTCACATATTGTGAAGAAAAAAAATTATTCAGTCTGACCTGAAAACAACAGTACACGCACCAGAATTTGCCATAGATATCAGTTCCTTTCAAAAAGGACATTTCAAAGTGGTAGGAGATATTCTCATCTCTATAGAAGAAATATAAAATTAATATAACCTTTGAGATTCTTATTTGCTAAAAAATTATTTTGTTCCATGAGTAAACAGAATAGATTGCTAAAGTGCACATCCATACAGGGAACTCTATTTTATATTACAATTTTATTCACTTGCTATGAATAGTCACAACATTAATCTACTGCAGATAATCTATTCAGTATATTTGAAAATCCATTTATTTTCATTTATTGGTATGCATGTGTTACACTTGTATATAATACAGTATTTTCAGAGCTGTTTAAGAACAAGGAAACAAAGAAAACAGGTGTTGAGAAGCATGATATAGATTTTTGACCAAATAGAGGCCATATGCAGATTTTACAAAACAGTACATTTACACTTTGCACTGTCCCAGACAACCTCTTTAAGATGCTACCTTCTGTCCTGAACATGTTAGCACAAATCCATATAATACTAATCCATCCTAAAATACCAAGATACCTAGTTTCTGCTACAAACGGTTTATTCTAATTAAATTTTAATCAGAAAATAAGATCTTTTTCTGCCAACATTTTTTTATTATTTCCCCTCAGAATGATAGAATATATTTCTCAATTTTATTCCCAACACTCATTTATTTTATTTAAGCTCTCCTGTGCAACAATACAGCAGAGGTAATGAAATGATTTTGGAACAGCAGGGGCTACAGTGACAGGCAGAGCACTCCAAGGTGCTCATCCATCATGTAACTTAATATACAACTAAACTAGCCATGTCAACGGCTTGTAATGATAAAATCATTTCCTTCTGTTTTTTTTTTTTCTTTCTTTTTTTTTTTGTTTGCTGTGTCTGGTTACCACACAGGACTTAAATAAGCTTACCTCTATGTATTTTTGACTACCGTTAACCGTGTATGGCTTTCATTTCAATTCACCAAAGCATACACTCAGAACTCCCTCTAGTCAGTATGTTTATGCAGTGTCACTAAAAGGAATTGCCAAATTTATTTTGCATCAACATTACAGATGGTACAATATACATTAAATGGAGTATAAAATTATACATTCTGTAATAACTTAGAAAGAAGCTCAAAGATGTTTAAGGCCTTTAAATATTGAGGATTTTTTTCATGTAAAAGCACATCATAAAGTTCAAGAATTTCTAACAAAACAATAAAAAATTTTAAAAAATGAAATTTTGGAAGGGGTCAGATCTCAATTGGATGACTGTAAGCAAGCAAAATACCCATGAAGTGTAAATCTGGGACAGCACTAGGACTTCTCTCCTTTATAGCAAACAGACTGCGCAGACATCTACATAAGCATCCATCAGTACTTAGGTTCAAGCAAGAGATTTTATTTTTTAATAAAAAGACAAAAATTCTGAATGATTACCATCCAACATCATAATTGCAAAACTCATTTACATCCCTGCCTACCTTTATAAAAAAGGGATGAAATACTGTAATTGACTGCTTACCGTGAATTTAAATGAATTAAAAGTTAGGAAAGTAAAGTACATATTGGGAACACCCATTTCCTTCAAACTAAATGGAAATGTGTATCTTAAAGATATAAAATGCCTTATAATGAAAGTGGCAATTAAGTTTTGACCACTACTTTCTTTAACTGTTAAGCTGCAGTAGTTGGTTAGCCTTAGGGAAACATGTCAACCTGACTATGCATTCTAATATGACTGATGTATTCAGATAACTATTACTTGTCAACAATAATTATTAACAATGGATATATAATTCCATTCCTATAACAAAGCAACTTCAAGATGTTGAAATATGTACCTTTGAGAGCTGCAAGATTAGAACACAAATAAAAATGTCTAAAACTGCGCCATGCCAGAGGACAATTTCTGCAACAGAAATTTAATTAAAGCAGTGTGCAGTCCCACCAGCAATCTGAAGAGTGGACCAAGGATCATTTTAAAGTGAAGGATCCAATACATTTCAGAGGTTGACTTCAAGATGAAAAGCCACTGATCTGCAATGGAGAACCCAAAAGTTTGCTGCTTTTCTGCACCTTTAGAATATCAACTCGTGATTACAGCTGCAAATTCCTCAGCAAGTGCAATTTTACAAGTGTACACAGTTCAATCAGTTGAAATATTTGTGACACAGAAGTTCAAAATAACTTTCCAGTAGTTTGGATCTCAAGGCTGTTGCTGATTACAAGCCAGGTTCTCATTGAAACAATTGATTCTGAAGGATACACCCCAGCAGTATAAAATTTCACTTCAAGGATTGCCTGGAGGAATGAAATTCCTGTGTGTTGTGTTTAATGTTATCAGCCTTGAGACTGGCTTGATTTGTCTTTAGCTATCGGGTTACCTGTAAAGAAAAAGAAAATCAGAAAATCAAAACTGGTGAATAGTGAATCTACTTCCGAAGTACTGGAAACTGAGACTGAAATGTAAGATCTCTGTCCAGCAAAGCTCTTTTGATTGTTTTTAAATAAGTGAAGAAAACCCAATGGTATTAGATGGCATTGCTCCTCAAATTGTGTGTTTAAGTGTTTTGTGGGAATAGGATTTGACAAGAAGAAATTGAAATGTGGCCATGCCTAAAAATATAATAAAATAATGAATTACCAACCCACAAATTCCTGTTTTCTGTTATTCTTTTGTTGTTGTTGTTAAAAATTCTGCATGGTAACAACTTTGCTTTTAAAATGTGAGCCATTGAGTATACAGTGACTGATACTGGAGCTGTATTCTTCCATTCTTTGCATGTTTCTTTACAAAACAATCATAACACCCTAGAATCATTTAAGTTGGAAAAGAAAATGTCCTGTTAAAGGCTTAATGCATCCTAGCAAGCAATAATCACTTAGTGGAGAAACAGGACAAAACCCATGCACAAATAAGAGCTAGAGATCTTGTTATTCACAAAGTACAAATCCACCAAGGATTTAATTTAGAGTCGTTTCACCCAGCCTAACATGAAACACAAGAGAAACAGAAGGACCACAGAGAAAGAGTGGGAGACAAAGCACTTCACAATAATTGGACCTTGCCTCTAACTGATTTAGATTTTAAACTTTAAAAGAAAAAAATCTGTCATATCAAAGAAACATAACTTTGAGGAATATTTCTGCTGTGTCAGTGGATATAATTAATCATCACGTAGCCTTTTAATATCAAACTGTGTCGGGGACAACTTCCCAAGGCTTGAGGAACAACTCATTGGAATGGTCACAACACTTTGTGACATCAAGGGGCATATGCTTTTCATTTTGATTACAGAGAGAAGGGTCATGCTCCTTAATGATGAAACATTCTTTTGCCCTCAGCAAAACTGTTTGCATATAGCTCTTGTCGGCTCTGCAGAGCATAAACGTAGAACAAACAGAATATTAAACAGACTGTTCAAGGTGTTCATTACTTCGGTCTGCCTTCTCCACCGAGTTGTTTCTAGGAACTGCACTTAAGGCAATAATAAAATTGTGCTTCGTGATTTTTATGATACGCGGGCTTATTTATTACACTGCTTTTATTTTGCTTTGGTTTTGCTGTTGGAAACAGCCTCGTGTGGCCCGTTCTAAAGTGGAAGATTGCCTGAAAAAATAATAAAGAATTAATTTAAAAGTCAGGCAACATATTTCTGTGCCCTGCACCAAAGCTCAAAAGGCTGATGCACCATCTTATTGTTATTTATTTTTTGCTTTATTGTAGCAAGCTGGAATTCTACCCATGGAACCAGGTGCCACTGAGCTACACAATGTAAAATGCACATCTTCTGATACTATCCACAGCTGGATTTTTATTAGTTTCATTTGTGATACATGTCTATATATCTATATCTATGTCTCTATGTCTGCCTATCTGTCTATCCAGTAGAGCCATGAAGGCAAATAAGACATGGGAGCACCTCATATGAGGAAAGGCTGAGAGCCCTGGAACTGTTCAACCTGGAGAACAGGGGGATCTCATCATTGTGTACAAATATCTGAAGAATGGGTGCCAAGAAAATGGAGCCACTCCTTTTAGGTGGTGCCCAGCAGCAGGACAAGAAACAGTGAGAACAAACACAGGCAGTTCCCTCTCAGGAATTTTTTTTTACTGTGCAGGTGACTAAGCACTAGCACACATTGCCCAGAGAGATTGTGGGCTCCATTCTTGAAGATATTCTAAAGCTGTCTGGTCCTCGGCATCTGGCTTTAGATGGCTCTGCTTGAGGCAGGGTGTGGCACTTGCAGAGCTCCCTTCCAACCTCAACTATCCTGAGCTGTATTATTTCTATTACACCCAGCTCTGCCATGCATGGGCTAAGGTGATAAACTGCAGCTAGAAAAAACATTACTTTTGCACATACATGACTGCTCTGTTACATGGCTGTTTGGAAGTGCAAATGTATTTTCAGTCGCAAAAACTTCAGTAAAATCATAATCTTCAGGCCTATCTGCTCCCCCCATGTAGCACTACAACCCTGTGGGGAAAATACCCCTATGAAAGCAACATGCACTGTCAAATAAATTAAATAGGTGATAAAAATGAGAAAAAAAAGCAGATAGCCATTCAAATTTCTGTTCTATATCAGGTCACTGACATACCTATATATACATATAGTGGTCCACACTTGCCTCTGTGTAAGATGGTAATACTTGTTATGTGCAAGCATAGATTGCACATCAACATTAATGGAAGTTATCTATCCATACATCATACACATCAGGGAGTGAATAAACCTCTTGGTTATTAAAGGCAGTTTCACAAAGTAGCAATGAAATTTTAGCTAATACCTAGCGATGGTATTCCCAGAAATGTTTAATTTTGGATATAGTAAATGCTATTTGATTTAACTCTCTGGGAAGTAAGGTATTAAGGTATTGTGCCAAAGGCCTTTATAGGAAAAGAGGGACCAATAACAGTACGTGTCTGATCTTCAAAGTCCTTAGAGAACTGTAACACCCTGAATACATGCAAATCAAGTTTTCAGTAAATAATTAATATATATGGAAAATTAAGAATACAAATGAAAACAAGTACATGAAACCTTTAGCATCCTAGGGTTTGATTTGGATTAATTTGTTCATTCTTGGAATGCAATTACTCTCTTTATACTAATAAATTTTTTCACATCGTTGTTATATCATAAATACACCACATTAGATTCTCTTCATTTTCTTGTCCTAAATGTGCAATTAAAGCATAATTACTCTGCAGTTGCAGACTTTTTAATTTAAATTAGTGAGTGGCTGCTGTAAATTGGCTGTAATTGTATGTGGACTCACTTGCTTTATTTTAACACAACAATATATAATTAAATGCACCTGAAGGTTTCCACATTATTCTGCTCACTAAATGTTCAGAACAAACTCGGTCTTTGGGTAAAACATTTTTGCCAGGGTAATGCAGAATGGACCAGAGATGAAAAGATCTCATGACATCGTATTAGAAAAGCAACCAGCCTCAAGAGATTTTTCTGGACAACCTCCATTCCAGTGCTGCTCAAAATGGGTGAAAAATATCCTCATTTGTGAAATCCACACAGTGGATGAGTACAGCAGATAATATAATTTATTTCATTAGAATAGATTCTCAATAAAAAACAAGTCTGATACTTTTACTCAGGAATTTCTTCTGCCTTAGAAGAGGAATGAAGAAAACTCAAGACTATAGGATGTAAAGAATGGCTGAGTGAGTATTCCCTGAATAGTAAAGCACTTCTCCCTAAATTCATGCATCTAGGCACCAAAGTTACAGAACCACAATTACGTATAGTAAAGGTCTTCTGTTTCTTCAGAGAAATAAATATATCACAAATAATTAGCTAACTACAAAATAGCTTATATATCCAAAATTAGGTACATAATCAATTATTATGTAAAAATGTTAGAATAAAATAGGTAACAATATATGGTATATTGAAGTTAAGTGTGTGCTGGAACATTTCATAACACAATTTGTACATTACTATTTTTTTGACTGGCAGCTTTTTGGGTTTTTTCTGTGTTTATCATAAACCATACACAAAATCCATATTGAAAACTGGCTCTTGAGTTTGCAAAGGACTTGAAAGTTAGCAAGTTGCCTTTTTATATGTCCCCTTGCAATTTAATTCTCTGTCTTTTCCATCATGCACAGTAAAGAGACTTTAGTCAGTGAGGAGAGTTGGAGAGAAGACAGGACTATGTATCTATTCAAATATAGAAAAGGTAAAATTTATAAGTCAATGTTTCTTGCCTCGACAGATGATTCCACATGGATGGGCCCTCTGTTCTAGGTTTTCTCCAAAGAAACAGAAATTACTTAGTAGGGGAGGTTTTCTTTTTAATTAGAGCTGTTCCATCAACTATATAGGATTGTGTGTGGTCATAGGCCATGTCATCTAAGCACACTCAGGCTACCTTTTTCTTTTCTATTCTGTTTTTCCTGAGATGCATAAAGATGCAGAAAGGAAATTATTTTTTGTGAAAGCAATTAATACCTCACCCTGAGCTAAGTGTACTCTCTTGAGACAAAGTCATCTTGGCACCCCTTCCATTTTTCTCTAAAATATTAAAAGCCTGTGGGAAACAAAAATGGCATGGGGATTTCAAGCAAAAATAAAAGGGTTGTCACAAATTTATTTAATGACCAGCATGAGATAAGCTAAACACAGAGAACGACACAAGTCATAAGGAATGGCTTGAAGAAATGCCTAGCTATGGATTGTCCTCCAAGTCATGGAGAAAAGACAGAGATCCCATACCAAAACAGCCCTTGTTTGTATGCAGTATATTTCTGTTCATTTTGTGTCCTTATTGTTGTATTCTTTCTTATACTGTATGCAAAAGACCACAAAAAATTAACAAACGGGTGAACAAAGTGATTCTGTAGCAAACCTTTCCTAAAAAGAAATTAACTTGGGAGGGCTATATCAGTCATATTTTTCTATAAAATTAATAACTTTGTTGTAGTAGTAAGAACTTAATGTAAATATTACAATGTAGAAACAGAAGGGCTCATATAACCAGAAACAAACATCTGCCAGTGCATTTTTTCCACTCATGCCCTCTGAGAATGAGGTTGAGGTTGGAAATGAATCTTTTGAACAGATGGAAGCACACTATTTCCTGGAACTTTAAAATCCATACAGTGTGTTTGCCACACACTATCATTCATACATGGCTTATGAAAGAAAATGACAATTTGCGTGGCCACTTGTGTGTGTTCATTCACTGAAACAGTTCAACTTGTAAGCTTGGAAAATGCTTCTGTTCTAATGTTGCTATCTTGTACCACTGATAATCCAAAGTACTTTGCAAATATTAACAAAAGGTTCACAATTTCCTCAGAGATGGATAATGCTGTAATTTATGTTCCAATGAATGGGGGAAAGTGGACAAAAGGGTGTTAAGGACCTTTTTGCAAAAGGGCTCCTATATGCATGTGCCCTTTACAGTAGGTAGGTGTGGATTTGGGTGTTTACTGCTAGACAACTAAGTTTCTGGAAGCAGGAGGAACCATTTCAAAAGCCTGAGAAATGAAGGTCACTCAAGCACATTTCAAGGGAACTGCAACACAGAACCATTAATTAGGAAACAGGCCCTTGTTTTAGTATTACAGATGGCTCTTTGACTTGGGCTAATGTCAAAAGGCAAAATTTGAGTGACTTGTAAGCAGTCTGAAAAACAGATATTTAAGAATAACCATATGGATTCGATTACCTTCAGAGAAAGTTACATACTGGAAGACACTTTTCCAAGTCATCAAATGTTTCATTCCTGTTTATAAAATTTTGACCCTACCTAACTTTTTATTTAAGGACTCAAGAGCTTCAAACTGTTCCCTTAGTTTTATTTTAAGCACTGCAGTATGAAAAGTATTAATCTAAATGCATTCCCAAGCCTGTTATTAAGTGATTTAGAATTCTAGATCCTCATGCTTGTCCTTCAGGAGCTATGACTAGCTCATTTTATTAATTAAAAAGAATATTTCCCACTACATGACTCAAAAGGCTCCCAGGCCTTTGATAACCGTGAGACTCTAAAACCTTATAATTATTTCGTATTTTTATTGCATAGTGACTAATCGGAACTGCATTTGTGATAGTTCCTGTGTTTAGGGCTTCCGTTATAGAGAGACAAACATTTTGAAAATTCATTTCATGCAATGCCATTTGAAATATAACTCTGTACTCCTTTATTTCCCACTGCTCCTAAGGATTTCAGCAGGTGATTTTTGGTGGAAAAGTGAAGATCTAGACAATCAGTGTTAAAAATTGTAATTGAAACTAAAAAATGCTTTGGAAATCTTTCACATCTAAAGTGATCTTTCCCCTTACATCAAATAATCTGAAAGGTAGGACTAAAAAGTAGGTAAAGGAAAAATACCTCAGAGCATGGCATATGTTCCTGTAAAGGATAAAGGTCTTCATCTTTAACACAGCTTTAAGACAGATAGACAACTTCTAGCCTATCTTAGGAATATAATGGAAATATTATTTTCCATTTCTTATCTTTTTCTGAAATTTAAGTAATTAAGTATGAGATACTGAGCTTTCAACTACAGATGCCACACAAGACTGAATGTACTAAGATGGACTTTTCTTCCAAGTGCTGTTCTCCAAAGCATCTGTTGTTTTCCCATGAGAGTGAGTAACTTCAGTTTACCAACTGGGCCTACCTTTGAAAGTCAAGTGTCTGAAGAAAGACATTTCAAGGCTCCTAGAAGCATTTAAGTAACACTCTGAGGCTGCTTAGGAGCACAGTCAGGGTCTCTCCAACCACCCTCCAGCAATTCTTTTGTGTCTGCAGCAAACTAAGCAACTACAATGAGGAGTAAGGTACAACAATTCCTGTTAATACTATGTAAACCTGTATTTGTACACACCTGCTGCTCTGTGAGTAATAAACCGGGGCTGGAACACATTTTCTGGAGTGGTTTGACTCTTTATTCCTCAACGAACGTTCTGGCCCTTCCTTAGAATCCGATCAAGACTAGGATTCATCACAACTAGTGCTCCAACGTGGAGCCAGAATATTTTTGTGTGTGGAAAAAACAAAAATTGTCATCAGGCACAGCAGAAACCTCCTTTCTCTACTTCTCCATTCGGACTTGAGGAATTTTACACGTTTGCCTAAGAAACAAACACATGTCAAGTACTACACTGTTATGAAATTAGTTACAGAAAACAAAACTGGGATAGATGGAATATTTTTTAAACTTACAAGGAAAAATACAAAATGACAGGAAAAAACAAATTTCAGAATCAGAGAAAATTCTCTCAGGAAAAGTACATGGTCTTCAAAATACCAAAACATACTCAAATTCAAACCAAAAAGCAATAGAAACTGATAGACTACACTCATTTTTTAAAGTATATCAGCAATATTTAAGTATGACAAAACAGGAATCGAAAAGTTCTTTGAGAATAAGTCCATGCATAGACCTGTGGTACAGAAAGGAGTCATGAAGTCAGACGACAATTCCTTCAAAATGAAAGATTTGAGTGTGTTCTTCTCATATATGTTTAAAGTAAAAAAAAAAAAATTAGAAGGTTACAGGAAGCACCATAAAATAACAGATGAAATATTATACATTAGAAAAGACAATATTCAATTCAGACAGACAGTTCTTTATCTAGATATTTGAGGTAGATTTTGGACCTGCGGATAACAATTGCTTCTGAAAAGGGTTGCACAGCATCTCAAAAGATCACCAACATTTCCTTAAGTTTTCTTCTTTTATTTTCTTAAGCTTTTTTATTTAAATATCATGCTGCAGATCATCAGAAATATACAAGACTAAACTCAAAACTTCAATAATTTCTTGCTTAAATAAAATCTCTACCTATTTGAATACTATGAAACAAATTAATATGGTCCTGTGTTCATATTTCCTTGAACTGGATAGTTTACAAAATAAAATTAATTGGTACAACTCACTGGGACAATTATGATATTGAATAGCTGATGAAGACATATATGAGCTACATCAAGGCTAAATCCAATTCATTAGTCTTTGCTATGTTCTCATTACTGCTGTCTTCCAAAAGGTTATGCCACTATATTGAACATACCCTCGTTTTCTCAATGTTCCTGTAACTCGGTAGAAAACTGAGTTTATGGTAGAATTATTTTAACTTAACACAATGTTTCATTTACAGACAACAGTTTTACGTTAAAAGAAGACTTAAACATAAACCTTATTTTACTTTCTGTAACAGATAATAACTGCAGCAATTCAGACAAGGATATATCCTCTTGAAGTTTTTATGGTGATCACAACTCCACAGTGGGACTGCAGCATGGCGGCATAAAAGACTGCAAGACAATTAATTACATAAATGTAATTTTTTTCTCTTCTACACCACGTATCCCACCTAATCATCCCAAGTGGGAGATAAAAACAACCTCTTTCCTTTCAACATATGAGGAAACTGAAGCATAATAAAGAGTCACATTACCCTTTCAACTCTCAGGAAGTAAGTGGAGATGGAGAGATGGGAACAGAGTCCTTCTGTCTTTGGCTTTATCTGAATTCACTTACCTAAAGATAAGCCTACACTTGTTTTTGATTGAAAGGAAAACCTATAATAAGCAGTTTCCTGTGTTTACATTCTAAATATAAAAAATCCAAACAAATAAAAAAAACCCAAACCCAGCCTTGTTTTAAAACTAAATTGAGTTTTTAAATTTTCTAATAGGTATAAAGGATTTTCATCTTCTAATATATTTTTACAGAAATGGGGTCAGACTGAACTTCAAATAATGCCCACTAAAAACAGGTAGCCTAGGCTGCTCAAATTTGAGATCTTTTACTTTTTTAAATTCAATGCTGTAGGTTTTTTTCCTGGTATTTTGAATGGAGAGTTGCATTTGGAAAAGTTCAAAATAGAAATTTAAATTATTTCCTTACCTGTAATTTTATCTTCTCTATAAGAGTACCTGCTGTTCTGTTAGTGCAGTACTGATGTGTTTTCTGCCTTTGTCCCAAGCTTCAGAGATTCCTCTGGTGATTTTTCCCCACTTGCCTACCAGCTTCCACTGCTGGCATTTTGAGGAAGTGCACTCACATTTGTCTCCAGGAATACTGCCACAGCTGAGGGAATATAAGACAACTAAAAAACAAGTTAGAAAACAGCAGAACCAATATCCAGGCAGGAAAAAAAATGCTTAAAAACAATGAATCAGTCATCAACTTGAAACCCTTTGATAATTTTCCTTTCTCTTTTCATCTATTTAGAATTTCCACATGAAGAAAAGACTTTTCTGTGCTTGGAGAAATTTTAGCCAAAGTAATGGGTACTGACAGAGTAGTGGGTACCCATTCAGAGAATATAAAATTATTTTAAGGAAATGTAATTTTAACTTTCTCTTGTAGGAGTACCCATCATGCCACTGCTCCAATGCAGATAGAGAGAAGAAAGGTGGCAGATTTGAAGAAATATGAAAAATCCCTGTCATCTTTTCTTAAGTCCTAACAGAACTGTGAAAAAGGAAGACTTGAGGGCTTTTCACCCAGAAGCTGTGTCATAGATGAACAATAAGAAGGATTTCTCATTGCCCAGGAAAATAACACATGAAGTCTGTTTCACTAAGAGATAGTCAAGATTATGGTTGCTGATTCCCAACTAATATTTGTAGTCATCTTGGTTAGAGATGAAAAGAACAACTAGTACTGTCGGTTTAATAAGTAAATGTTTTCTTGCTTGAGCATTATGGAGACATCCAGGTGAAAGTTACAATGTGCTATAACACCTCTGTACTCAGGATCATCTGGATACTATTTTTGAACTTCACAGTACACAGAAAAGAAGTATCCTTTCAAAGCTAAAAATGAACGCTAGGAGTTTTAACTAAGAACCTGCTGTAGTATTCAATTTAATTTGTCTTTCTTACAGAACCTGTCCAGTTGTCTCATGTCTGCATCTTCTCATTATCTTCTAAATAGAATGTGACCTAAGACAAAGTAAGTATGAATGAATTAAAGTAGCTAATTGCAATTAGACACTGGTATTCAAAAATCTCAAGTAATGAAGAAAAGACCGAAAGGCTCAGAAGAGGTCGTTGCCTTCAAATTTCAGGAATGTAAGTATCAATTATGTGCTTTAAGGTTGCAAGAAAGAAAAAGGACTCTGGCAATTTCCTGAGTGACCTTCAAAAAAAAGGAATTGGCTTTCCAAGTAATAAGTTTCAAATTTGTCAGGTTGCATTCTAGAAGAAAGTCTCCTGTTCTTTTTTTGTACTTTGAAGATGATGAACAATAATTATTAACAAGTGGAATTGGAATGATGCCTTGAAGATGATAAATTTGCATTTTCCAAGGTCACTCTGAAAAGGTGGCAAGGAGTCAGGATAGAGAGATCTCCAATTTCTAGAACAACTAATCTGATTTTGGAGTGCATTTGCCAGAATTAGAAACAGCATGAGCAGAGATAAAGTCCTTTGGTCTTCCTTTGGCAGGAACATGTTCCTAAGCCACAAAGTTTGAATTCAGGATGAAGAAACAAGTTCTTCTGGCTGTCATCAGTAATTTATCTTCTGACGTTCTTCAACCTGAAGAGACAAAACTACAGCTCTATTAAAATTCTCAGATCTATTACTACTGAGTTTGTAGATAAATGTTGGTTAGACACAATCCATTGTTTTCTTGAGTTCCCATTGATCATCATAAACTGGAGACAAACTTGTGTTCGGTCTTGCCAACATAATTTTACTGTTTTCATCATACAAATAAGCCCTGGTGAACTGGATATTTTGTAGCTTCACCCAGAGTCTGCACTTCAGAGCTCTATGGCATTTATCACTGCAGATATGAAAGGTGATGGATGATAATCAGGATTTTAAGATCTGAGAAGGGGTCATCTGTGTATTCTAATAATGCAGTAGAAGAAAGCTCAGAGTCCATTTTATAGAACATGGAAAGTCCTTTGGAGTATTTTCTCTATACACAGCAGTAGTGTCTTTCTGGAAATTGACTTGGTGTTGACTGGGGTGGAAGAAGGAATAAACTACAAGTCATAAAAAATATGAACAACTTTGAAATTCTCATGGAAATTAGCTCTATGTTAGTTGTCTTCTTTATTAACTTAGTCATAGACAGCAACCTTCCACTTTATTCCTGCCTGAAATTTTTCTTCATTTTGAAGAGTTCTCACAAAGGATGGTACTAAGTTCATTATTCTTAGGGAGAAATATTAACTATTTACAACCATGCTCACTTTGCTGTGGAAGGGAATAATATCTGAGTAATCTGATTTCAACTAGTTTGAGAGTTGTTCACTGCTCCAACAGTGAGTGTGTAGGCTCAGAATGCTCTGTTTGTCTGACTCTCCACTTCATAGTGATTATTATCCATTTCCTTCCCTATTAGAAAGCAAAAAAGCAGACCTGCGACAAGGGGGTGTTTCTGATGTTTTCTATAATCGGTCCTAATGAGTAAGGAAATATATCAAGAAAACTATGTTATTTTGAAGAATTGAAAGTATTACCCTTTGAACAATTGAGGGCCACTTTTCCAGTCCCTCATACATTTCTGCAACCAAGCAGTGATGCAGAATTTGTGAAGCCTGTGCCAAATACCCAGGGAAAGAGGCAAAAATTCTGCCTACAGCTATTTAGGCAGCAGATAATGTGAGGTTTCAGAACATGACGGTCTCTCTGGCCTGAAATGTATCATTTCTGACTTGCAGAAATGATCCAAAGAAGCCCCTGTGGACTAAAAAGGAGGGTGAGACAAGGAAAAGTGAGTTTTAGAGCATGCCAGCATGACTCACATGATACTGGCATTTGAATATCATCTTGTACAGTAATTTCTGAGATATCAGAAGCTGACTAAAATTTTCCAAGAAAATTTTAAAGGACTACTAGATATTCAAAGAGGCCTTCTTGCCCAGTTGTGAATGGCAAAAAGACTGACAGAACAAAGCTGCAAATGGAAGTGGAAACATCTTTGATTTTGGTGTCAGGACATTGGAAAAGTGGAAATTCATGGAGAAGTGAAAAAAACCAGTCATTAACAAAGAGCCTTAAGTTCTTGTTCTTATTTTCCATCACAGAGGCAGAAAATTATTCTTCAGACATGAAGTAAATATCTCAAACATGCCAGCGAAGGCCAAGGCAGAAGAATAAAAAAAATAAATCACAAGTTGAATCTTTTGGGACAAAGGCAGAAAACACCTTGGCTGGACAGGTGAATTGAAGGATTTGCACATGGAAGAAAGTAATGGTTGCAAAAATCACTGATTTAGTAATTAATGACATGCAACTGAAATCTATTTGCATTATTCTTTATATATTGCAGAAATCATTTCCTTTGACTTCAGTGTAATACTGTCAACATTCAGGTTCTGCAGAAGCTAAAATGGTGTTTTACAATGCATATTAGCTGCAGTCTTACCTTTGGAAAAAGTATTCCCTGATAAATATATACATAATATACACAGCACATACTACTAACACTGTGAGTGTGATGAAGGGATTGGAAAAGATTTAATTTCTCATGATTTTTACAGTGTGTCTGCTCACAAAAAAAAAAAAAATTAGATTACCCCTCTGAATAGCTTGAGACCAGACTCAGTGTATTCACAGAGAGATATAACAAGGTAATGTATAATCACGCTCCCTCTTTTCAAAAGATCTGTACCTGTGAATATTGCCTTTAACCCATTCTCTCTTTTGATGTTACTCACTTTAATTCTTAATTTCAGCATCCATAGGGGTCAACGTAAGAACAGAACTAAACAAAATTTGAAACTGAAAACGTCTTGGGAGTCAAATGTTTGGATTATCCTCACCTGCCCAACAAGTTTTACTGACCTTTCAGTCTGTGACTTTGCTTATAGCATTTCACACCACAACACTTCTTACTTTAATCCTTTATTCCATAACTAGTCTTTTGTAGGTATTTTAGAGTACATTTGCTTTTGGGGAAAGGACCATGACTTGTCTAGATTTCTGTGACCACAAATGAACATCATCAAGCTGTAGGCCTAGACTCCTGTCAAATGGAGACTCACAATTTTACATAGGATAGAACTACGCACACCAACTTCACATTAAAGAAGCAAATTTGGTATATAAAAGCTATTTTTAAGAAAATCAGTGAATTGCATAGCCCTGAATACTGATGATTCCTTTTAACATGTGTTGGCTGGCATGCTACCTATTTTCATCAAAATGTCTAAGTGTCCTAAAAGATTAGTGTTTAGGTGCCCTACAAAAAATACAAAGCTTTAAAATGAAAGAACTGTGATGCTAGATCAAACTATAATTACTGATTAATACAAAAATCCAGTTTGACCCTAGAGAATGTAATCCTATTTCCATTACCAGCTCATTTGCCCCCTAAAACTTGTATTTATTCTTAGAAAATATGTGCATGCAACTTAGTGCTCTTTTAATGACAGATTAGATACAGTGGTCTCCGAGTTAGCAATGAGAAACATGCTGAGACAGCTGCAAATTTCTCCTAGTGACAGATTAGCCAAAGGCATGGAAAGAGATACCATAGCAACAAAGAGGCTGTCACAAGTGCAATCACTCTTTTCCATGGGTAATATTTTGCTACAGTCTGTGCACTCACTTATATTGTAATCACATCATTTTTATGAACCACAAGGTATTGCTGGTCACTGTATATACGCACATTATTCCTATAAATCTTCCTTTGAAATTAAAGTAGGAGCTAAGGAGTCTATACAGAGAGGCTCTGAAGTGAGGCAGGGGAACAGAGTAGTTTTACAGTGAGGTGGTTTCTTCAATTATATAACCCCTTACATAATATTAGGAAATCGCTTTCTGTACCTGACACATGGCAGATCATTGATCCATCCTATAACTATTTCACATTTGACAGCGGTCAAAACAAAAGGCAATTTTTTTTATGTGATGTAAGTTAGTAGCACTCTTGCACTGTAAAACATGTTATGTGAGAAATACACTGCCTTATTAGCACTCACTGACCCCAACTACCACACATCTGGCCTATTGGAAACATCCTGGAATAGCCTACACATTGTATTCAGATGATGAATTGCTGCTTTTTCTAATTGCAGATCATTACTATTGCTGTTTCTGAAACACCTGGATGAGGAAAAGGAACAAAGACTTGAGAGAAGAAGCTACTACGTAATTATCTCTAACTTTGGCAGAAAAAACAGTAACACTCATAGAGCCTATGGATCTGTTGCTTGTGTGGAGAAGTACAGACCAACAACTAACATTACTGCATTGCTAACACTAGGTCAGGCTCAGTTACAAGAAAAGTGCCATTTTCCTTTCACATCCAGACACATTTTAGCTCTCTTGCATTATGTTGTCTTACTCAAGCAGCAGTTATGACAGCACTGGTAGTAATTGAGTCACCACTTCATGCTGCCTCTTGATACTGGGAATCTGACTAGCTCATTGAAATGTAAAGGTACCAAACAGAGATCCTTTCATTCCTTATGCTGAAAGGGTTATGAACAGCATATTTTATAAATTGAAACATAAATAAAATTACTGTCTCTCCTTTTAGCAGCTGTAATTAATTTAGAAAAAACTCAGCATCTGCAAGTGAGAAAGAGGAGATAGGGTGAAAATGTAAGCAGTATTTATAGATAGCAACAAAACCACATTGATCAAGAGCAGTGGGATGAACATACTGAACACAGTTTGGTTTCATGTGCAGCCAGCTGGTGTGTTTGGAAAGTACACTTTCTCTTCTTCCAAGGATCTTATTCAATTTTGAGTTTCTTTAAATTCTGGATGTCATAATGTAAAATTAGATAAATTGGAATATTACAAATAACTGACTTCAGGCTCTCTCCTATATTGTTTTTGAATGTATAGACACTCTCAGTATGGATTTCTCACCATCCTGGCAATATTTCTGTTCTTTTCACACTAGTTGTCTATCTCTGGTATTGATTTGGAATGCAGATTTGGATTTGGAATATAGATGAATATACTCACTATAGGTTTATTTGTGGCCCTGTCATATTTCTCTTTTATTTCTCTCTGCCCTTGTAATATTTATTTTATTTTATTGCAGTACTCTATTTCTGATATTGGTTTGGCATATAGTTACATAGTAATATACTAGGTATTGATTTCTTTCTGTTCTGCAGTGTGCTTTCCTCCATGTGTTAAAAAATCTTAGCCAGTTTTCAGAGCAACATTTGCAGTTCCTTCAGCCTATCTTAAAAGTGTGGGTGCTCAGCTATTCCAGAAGCTGAATGGTCATTTCCAAACAATAGCTCTTTATAACCTGGCTGAAAATACTTCTTTCACTTGTTTATAGGAAAACATTACTCACTTTCATTTTCTAGAAATTTTCAGAAGTTAATTATTAATATCTGCTATTTATCTGATTTTTTTTTTCTTTTTGTTAATTTATATTATTAGTATCAGCATTGCACCAACAATTCCTAAAGAACATGCACTGTTGCCAGTTTTTAGTGAGTAGTAGATACTGGACATGTTCCTCATCATAGTATGAATCACTGATTTAGCTCAAAGCTGTGTATCTTCATAATATGAACATTTTTTTAAATTCCTATTTTGTTATATTGCATTTGATAGTGGTTAAAGTCCAAATCTTCCCAAACTGACAAAGAATGAATGGGTTTTTATGGTCATCTTCTTGCTGAAGACCATATCAAAGCGACTAAATTATCTAAGCCAGTTGCTTCCTATTCATCATTAAGTATTTAAACATTAGGGGCTAAGTTAGTCATGGTAGTTTTCCTTCAGGTTATTTGAGAGATATAAGCACTTCCAGAAGACAATTAATTTGATTTATCTTAGAACAAAGTCAGTTGTCCTCTGGAACCGAACAATTCTATGGAAAACTAAAAAGACAGTCTAGAGCTTGGGCTAGTTATGTCACTCTAGAGAGTCCTTACCCAAGTAAAGTCCAGTAAATTCTACTCCACATATTTTAACCAGAACTTTGTATGAAATTATGCCTCATTCCACAAGCAGTTCTACCAAATCAAACTAAAAGCTTGAGGACAAGTTACCATTTAATTACTGTGCAACGGTTCAAAGCTGCATCAGGGAAGGTTTAGACTGAACACTAGGAAGCTTTGGAAAAGGCTTTCTAGAGAGGTGTCCAAGCCCATAATTGTTTAAGAGACACTTAAACAATATCATTATTTACATGTTTTTATTTGGTCAGCCTTGAATTGGTCAGGTCCCCAGATTAGATGATCATTGTAGGTGCCTTTCAACTGAAATAGTCTATTTTATTCTATACTTTTTCTCATGAAAAATACCAATATGTATTTCTCTATGTCTTCATAAAATATCAGCCCAGGAACACTCTCCCACTGCCTGGAGCAAGTACACACCTCTTCAGTCATGTTCCACCTCCAGAATCTCGAGATGAGACCCAGGATACAACACTTTACCTTGTTCTTTTTCTCTAATTTCTGCAGGAAAGACACACAGGTTTATGAGGTGCCTAGGAGCCAGGACATGTTCCAGACTAGTCAGGGATGGATGCCTGGAGAGCTGGGACCCCAGGAGGCACTGCAACAGGCACTTTCATACAGATTGCATGCACCTTCTGGTGCTCTTATGTAAAGTCTGCCTGTATGATCAAGACGGCGGGCAATGGACTTTTCTTAAAAATACAAGTAAAGCCCATCATTTCGATCTGCTCAGGGAAAAGCCCTACACAGAGACGGATGTCTGATGTGGAATATACCCCATAACTTAAAGAAATATTTAATTCTTTCTCTTCAGCTGTTATCTGACTGCAAAATGTTAGTTTTCAGTCTTTGTAAAGAGCTCACCTGTTTGATATAAATTCAGAGAATTCTTTAAATTTCATTGTCAGTTTTATATATAATGATGTATTTTATATATAATGATGTATTTTTCAACTGATGGAAAAATTACTTTTTTTATATACAGATATTTTCCTACATTGCAAGAAGAAAAAAAAAAACACAAAAAAAGAAAGGAAAGAAGAAGAAGAACTGGAAATAAAATAATTATATTAGAAAGAGGCTGTAAGAAGAAAGAGTATTTCAAATGTAAAAGAAAACGTTTAGATTTTCCACTTTTTTGAAGCACTTTTGTCATCATTTAAAGAGGGCAATGTGACAAAATTTTTGTGTTTGTGCATCAAAAATTGAGGCTAGCCATGTGGAAAAAAAATGCAATTGCTTCGTTTCCCAAGTTTCTCATTCTGGAGGAGAATGCCTAAGTGTGCCTGGTAAAATCTCAGCTGTGCTCATAATCATCTCATAATTCTCCTAATGTATTCATGAACATCCTCTTTTGTTGTGGTATTATGCCCAGGAACACAAGCCCCTGTTTCTTTATATGAAGTCAAAAAAATTACAGATTTACCTAGGTTGTCACTGGCTTTTTTCCTGTTCCTCTCCTGCAGGCTACATAGATCCAAAACAGTCAATTCTAAATCAGCACAAGTTAACTCAGTACTCATCTAATTCATACACACTTTTTCTCTGTATTCAGTTCTTTTCTATGGTTAATTCTTAATGTCAGTCTTTTCCCACTAATATGTAAACAAATTAGGAAAATAGTACCTGGTTTTGTATTCTGGAGGTAAATAATTTCCAAATTAGTTGTCTTAACATTTGAATTCTGATTACTTTTAATTCACTATTCATGTATGACCTTTTTAGATCTCTATAACTTAACAAAATACAAAACCTCAAGTAGACCAGATTTTTAAAAATCTATTAGTTTTCTCCCATTTTTCATCTGCCCTTTTTGCTTAGTGAATAATACCATAAGTACTAGGAAGTCATTATCATAAATTTTACAATAGTGAGATTAAAAATGCAAACAGAGGTGGACGAGCAAATATCTCCTTCCTCTACTGTTTTTATTTCTAACATAAAGGTTAGCTATTAAGAACTCAAAATGTGGAAATGTAGGTGCTACCTTTGAACTTGGTATCCTGTAGAAGAGAAGATAGTACTTCAGCGGGTGATTGGGTTAGGATTTTGGCACATGAGGGAAGCAAACTTACAGAAAATGCTTGGAGGTGAAGATAGACTTTTTTTTTGCCTTTCAGGAAAGCCCTGATAAGGCTTTTCTGTAATCCACTTAAATCACCCAAGCTATTCAGTTGCCTTTGTTTCTTTGTGCTTTTACATTATACATGATAATTGCATATGGGTTATTTCATTTGACAGTCAAAAACTTATTATTCATGACTTCTTAATACTGGCTCTCTGTACAGTTTTTTTTTATTTTTCTCAAAATAAAAGGTGGGGGGGATTTTGAAACAACAGAGCAATTTAGAGCTCTTCCTTTTATTTGTATAGGCTTTGGGGAGCAGAAAGAGGAGCTACAAAATATGGTAGTAACTACATATTAGGCAAAAGTACTTGTCCTTTGATAATAAGCTACTCTCTTAACACAAAGAACCACTCATATTTCCAGTAGCAATATATATTTTTCTGGCCATCAGAATTATGTCTCTTAAAATGACAGCTCCCTGTATCTGAAAAACAGAGACTTTCATTCACTTGTCACTGACCTGTTTTCAATGACTTAGGTCAACTTTTAGTCAGAAATTTGAATTTAAATTTGCTATTGTCTCAAAACAGCCTTGCAGCTCTGTGGGAAATGAAGGAAGAAGGAGGAAACCAAAGAATATCTGAAAAAAACTAGAAAGCGGAACAAATAATGGGGATTTAAGGTGACTAGTATTTTCCTTTTAGTCGTGCTAGATCTGTAAGCAGGATATGGTAGCCATGATACTGAATCAGTTTTTATCACAGCAAATATAAAAAAAGGACTGGCTTTTCCAAGCACCATTACTGAAGAGGTATGAAATGAGTCCTGAGGATTGCCCCCACCATGGAGAACAAGAAAATTCCAGCTGCTGCAAAGTAAAAGGCCTGAAAGCCTCACAACAACAAAAGCATAAGCTCCTGAGGACAAGAGCCTTCGGCTTCTTTAGATCCCTAACAGCAGAAAAAAAATTCATAACTTCAACCATTGCAGAGAAACCTATATTCTGACAAACTTTTAAGAAGAAATCTCATCAAAGCAATCATAATTGATTTTTCCCCCTCTTGTGACCTCTTTTTTCCTACAGAAATATAATCCAGGTTCACATTTTTATTTACTATTTGTTAAACACTCTCAATACATATAAAATGGCAAGTATTCTGTAACACTAATAATGTCATGTAGTAGTAACCAGAAAAAATTTCAAAACACACGCAATTCTATTTCTGTTTCTATTTCTATTTCTATTTCTATTTCTATTTCTATTTCTATTTCTATTTCTATTATTAAATATCTATCTAGTTCCTATTGATTATATTACACATGCATATACATTTTACGTGCCTATAATCACACTTGCATTGGGATGCACAAAGTTAAGTGTGGGCAGCATTCCAGCAAGTTTATCTTCAGAAGAAACACATCTGAAAGTGGATTCAGGAAGGGAACTGTAAAGCAAACATTTAGGAAGTATCCTTCCTTCAAAGAATGTCAAAATGTTTTAGAGACTTATAAATACAGAAACTCAGACATATAGAGCTCTCTATGGAACAGAAGGAATATAATTCAGTCAGTGCATGCTACATTTCACCACAACCAATGTGTACCAGAAATTTAGTGCCTGTGCAAGGACGATTTCCATAAAATTACATAGATACTCAAACGTTGCGTAGAGTAAACACCACTCTAGCATATTATGGCCTAACACTACAAACTATTAAATACTTAAAAGAAAATTCAGTCATGAGTACGTATGGCAGGGTGCAGGGGGAAGGTAATTCTACTTAAACACGTGCATATATGTCTTCAGATTACATTTTGATCTTTTGTATGTTGATGAAGAACTGTGTACCCTGCCAAGATACAGGGCTGTAGTTTTAAGAAGTTTGTGTGTTCAATGCTCATCTGAAGAATTTGTTTTTCTTCTGTTTCTCTTAGCTACTAAAATACAAAGATGGCAGCATGTTTACTTTGTTGTCAGGCATTGTACATGATGACTGTTAAATATATTTCTGTTAATATAATTTTGAACCAATAATATGAAAATTGGCAAAAGGAGAAAAGGAACTCCCTGAAATTCTGTAAAATTTTTCAGTAAATCCCAGTCATAAAAGATGGAAAGAACCAGATCATACTGTAACAACACATCAAATGCTTACCGTACTCAGCAGTTTCTATGTTAAAAACATGATAATTCCATGTAACTGATAAAAATGCACATGTTTGCTATCCTGTGAACTAAAAGCTTATTAAAAGTGTACAGACTTTGTGCAACTGTTTTCAAGAGAGAAATACATATTAGATTATAATACATTTGATCATTACTGTTAGTTGAAGGGATCAACTCTACTATCTCCAGTGCTTACCTGAGAAGGTCTGGCACACAGCTTACTATGTTCAAGCAATTGAAAAGTATGCTGAGAAAAGTGTGCGGGACCAGGAAGTCCAATCCCAGTACGACTGTCTTCCCATGCTTCTTTGGTCTTCTCAACTTAGGTCTTCTTTGTGCACCCAGTTTCCTGTGCACACTTTTTTTTTTTTTTTTTTTACTTGTTGGTAACATGTCAGGTTGGTATCATACCTACCCTAGTTGTTTTCACTTTATTCCCAGAGGAACAGCTCCATCCCTTACGATCTGGAAGAACTTTACATTCCTCCCCTTCAAGACACGGTTGCATGTGGCACCACCATTTCTGCTCCACTATTGAAGCTACAAGAGAGGAAAACAAATATATTTGCATTTTGTTGAAATGGACACTTTAATATGTCATTATGTTGCAACATTTCTTTTAATTTCCAGGAAAATATTAGAAATATGTTGACTGACATCTAGTCTGTGATTTTCAGCCACCTCAGAAACTTCATAAGAAATTCGGTTTCCAATTTGCAAAAGGTGCTATGTGTTTCAAAGTCAATCTCTTCACAGCATTTCTTTTCAACCTCATTTTTATCTTGCTCAGTCAGATTTCAAAGTAGAATCTCTTCTTTTGCTTGGTCTACAATATAGCCTAGCATAGCTTGAGTAAATTTATTCCCCTATGATGACATATTTACAGCTTCTCTGACAGCCAACAACATATCAACATTAAAGAGATCATGTAAAGGGTGAATCCTGCCACTCTTTCAGAGAAGGAGATGTGAAAAATCAGCTATTATTTTCCCAAATAAAACATGAGACTACACCAGAATTGTTATGACACTAATATTGTACTGTGAATGATAATACTGTAGATCTAAAAAGATTAAAAACCAGACAGAACTGTGTTCTGTTTGTTTGGTTTTTTCTTTCCAGAGTGGTAAATATATAAATTAGATGTAAGACTGTAGCACATGAAAATTATATTCTTATCTAGGTTTTGCATAAACACTTTTAATTAAGTGAATTTCATACAACTCCAAGAGTCCTCTTTTAGTTAGATCAAATTTAGCCTCTCAAGAGGCCTCTTTCACTGGCATCTAATAATTTTGTTTAGCACTTCCACAGAGCAATAGCAAATAATTAATTTTTCCATCTTCTTCCCATTCACCTTGGACACCCCCTTCAAAATGCAGACGCTTTCCTACTCCTACTTTAAATAGTCAACTGTAAAAGAGTGGGTCTCATTAATGACCTTAAGCCAGCAAAAACTCGTAGGAACACAAAGAAAAGAAGCAATAGAAGGAGTCGCACCATCAACACAAGAAGGAGCTGCCCGGGTGGTACCTGCTACCTGCCCAGGGAAGCAGGAACACTTCACCGTCTGTGATCTTTCTTCTATCTTATTCTTATTGCAGCATCTGTGAAGCGCCACCACTTCACAGGTTCCAGTTTTAACATGGTGAGCTGTGAAAATAAGAAGATTAACAGTTTGATAACTTTGTGAAGTAACATCATGCTGTTTGGTTTGGGTTCTTTTTGATTAGAAGTGCATTAAACATGGATCTGTAAGGCAATCTGCCACACATGAAACGAGAACTACAATGGTATTAACACTAGAATGGAGAGTTGATTTCTTTTCCAAATGTAGTCTAACTATCTCAGGCAGAAAACATTGGCTAAAGAAGAACAATTGGATAAGACTGCATGTGGGCCTGTTCCAGTGAAGCAGAACATAAAACTAACCTAGAAACTACATTAATTTATGAACTCCCATAAACAGCTGTGTATCTCTACCAATATTTTTTTTTTCTTTTTCCCTATGGGAGAAACTTTGAAAAGAAAGTATATCAATGCCAAAATACCCATACATGCATATGTTTTCAGACTCTATGTCTCCAGACTTTAAGCCCAGAACAGACTTTAACATGATATGCCAAAACCTTCCTACAGGCGGACAGAGAACAACTGGCAGGACACAGGGAAAGCCCTCAAATGAAACCCAGAAACAAAATCTACTAAGGAATCACATTTTAAATTTTTCTGCCTGGCACTACAAGGCAGGTTTGAGAACACGGGGAACAAAATCTTTCAAACAAGAGAGGCAGCAGGACCATCGTCATTATTCCATATATGTACCTATAACTCCCATTCATGCTTCTCTAACTGATCACCAGAATCATACTGCTGGAGTCCGGTGAAAGGACCAATTTGGTAAGAGGAGAGCTACCAAAATACCCTTTCTGGTTCAGCAGCCAGTTACCAAAGGATCTGGAGTTTGGAAAAAGTAGTCTTAACTGAACTTTCAGCAGTTACTTATACAAGACCAGATATTCCCGAGGGTAGTTCATTATCATCAGAAGAAAGAGAGAAAAAAATCTGAACTTTAGCTGATATTGACCTACAACCTTGTATCGGCATGAACACTAATTATGTGAAGCAATGTGTGTCCTTTATTTCTGCTGCTATTTAACTTTTTGTATGCTCTATGCAAAGCCTGTGTACTGAATGTTTCAGCTACCTTTAATATCCCTAATGTCAAACAATAAACAAGAGCTTCCACAAGCAGAAAACCCTCTTAGGAGCCCAACATGGATCTCTGAGCTCGCTCAGTTGTTATTGCACGGTGTCAGCTCCTAAAAGGCCTGAGGAAGGAAAAAAATTTGATGTAGGCTATGGACCCCATGAATGTTCCTAGAGGCAAAAGCCACAGACAGCAATTAGACTCCAGGTCTTTATCAACAAAACATAAACTGCTAAACATTTCTTTAGGGAATTATGCATTTTTCAGTATGAAAAATCGCACTGAACAGTCTGTGGTCTTTGTCATCACTCAATGTATTGTACTATGTCAGGTTTGATTATACTCCACCACATCATGCTGTGCTACAGCTGAAATGATATAACACAGTGCCAACAATTAACCCGTGATCCATCATATTCTGATATGCTGAAATGTTATATTTAAAACAAAAATTTAGGAAGAAATAAAATCTCTTTATGCACAAACACTAATTTTCTTCACTTTCTAACTGTAATTTTAATTCAAAAAAGGATGAGGAAAGCAATTCATACTATCTGCCTGAACTTTGCAATCTCTGGTATTTCTTTATCTTTGATGACAATGAGCAAATATTTTTACAGCTACTAGCACAGGCTGCCCCAAAAATTACTTTTAATTATTTTCCAAATAATTCCACTGATATACATGTCAATAAAGTAATTTAAATAAATACATTCATTTTTTTGTCAATAAAACACTTGTGAAGTTTTCTGTCTGTGAATAGGAAATTATTATAGGATATATTGGAAATGTATAATATATGGTAGAACAAACACATCCTGCTTTTGCACGTTCACATTACCTTTTATTTTGATAGGCAATTGCACATCTTATACCCACTCATCCTAACGCAAATTCACTAAATTGTATTTTATGAAAGGTACATTGAAAACCCTAGACACTGAATCTACAAAAGAGAGTAAATACAGTGGTAGGATGAGAGCTTCAAACCACTGACTTTTTCGCTATATTAGTTTTAATTTGTATTCTGTATATCACCAATCCTGAAATTTTGTATCCTCGCTCTCTTATCATATAACTTTACACTGCATTACTGGGTCTACAGAAATGTCGTAATACAACCACTGAGGGAAATAAAATACAATGTACACCAGTAGCCATCAGGAATGGAAGCCAGTTAAAAGTGCTATTGTAAAATTCTGGGAGGGAAATTTTCACACTGAAACAAAAATTTTGAAAGCTTCCTTCTTAGCAATTAGTGTGGGAAGAGATAGGACGGAGCTGAACTGCGGGCTGTGGGATGTGCTGCAGGATGCCATGACAGGACAGAGAAGTTTGTCTCTGCCTAAGCTTGGGGGAAGGAGATGCCCCAGGGCAGAGCCCTGCAGAGAGGAGCCTGCTGGAAGCTGCCAGGGTGGACAGTGGGTGACCACCCCAGTATAAGGATATTTGGAAAGTGTGTTAGTGACATGGCAATGTGTGATAGGTTGCTTAGTGAAAAGTGCCATCTAAAGAAATAGTGGGTCTTAAAGAAGTGTATCAAAGTAGCTTGTTTCACTGAAAAAATGTTTCAGATACTTTGCCAGTCTGGGTCCATGTCACGCTCATTAGAAATGGCGCCCGAGGAGGGATGTGCAAGTTATTGCCTGCACCACAGCACTGAAGAGTTTCTCTGGCTGTCAAAGGAGAGTGGTTCCACTGTCTATTATGGCTTTAGCAGCATTGTACTCTCTGCAGTCCAGTTTGAGGTTCTGTCCCCCGACCGCCAGTTAAAGGATTTCAACCTGGTAATACCACTCCTCTTTGATGGGTGTGTACCAGATATCCCCATGTACAGACTTGGCCCAATTCCACCTAGAACAAGTCTACCTCCATTGGTACCACTTCCAGAAACAGGGAGTCCAGCACCACACATCTGCAGGGAGAAAATGCTGGGGATCTTTGCCTGCCTCACGAGGGAATCAAAGAATGTCTCCACAGAACTCGAAGGCTTAGCTAAGGTATCGTAGGCAAGACCAAGGATCCCATGCCATTTAACCCCTGGCAGGAAGAAATTCTCCGACTCGAGGATGGTGGCAATGTTGATGGTGTAGCTGCCATAGAGTCCTTTGGGCATGGTAATGACATCTGTGCCCAGCACTCCTGTCCAGCTGCCTTGGCTGTACTTCACTGTGACTTCAATCCCTTCAGATCTGTATGTGCTTGACAGCTCGGGATTGAAGTAGGACGTGACATCAGGATCAGACACACCTGCTACAGGAAAAATGCTGCTCCCAGTGTCAACCAGAATATTTAATGCCTGTGGCGGGGTCCCGATCAGCATCTCCAGGTAGCAGCCGCAGCCGGAGTTGCCCTGAAGGTTCTCCACCATGGCTAAAAGGTTGAGGGTGCCGCCAGGATCTGAGGCCAAAGCCAAGCCGTCCATAGCCCTGAGGGCATCCTGCTGCCAGCTGCAGCACCACCGGGGCAGGCGGCGACCCAGCGGGGGTGGCGGGGTGGGATAGGCGGAGCAGGAGTGAGAAGAGCGCCCAGCAGAGCCCTGTGGTGCTGGCCAGGAGGAGCAGCAACCCGGGAGCCACCAGCAGCAGCGCGGAGCCCGCAGTCGCTTCCCGAGTGCGGCGGCTCCGGCCGGAGGCAGCAGCTGCCTGGCTGCCAGATTGGAGCAGCCAAGAACTATGGGCAGTGTGCGTATTCCAGGAACAAATTAATGTCACAGAGACGTTCAAACAGATTTTGACAAAACATGGCAGGAAGGTTGAATCTACAGATTTCAAAAACTGTGATCCAGCTTTGAATAGTACCAATGTTTTTGACCCTCGGACATGGGACGCTTTAGGGGACGCTTTGTGGGACCAAGTTAGGCGAGGCGGCGGAGTGCCGGCGGAGCTTTTGTGTTCGCCGGACGGTGTGGGAGGCGCGCATGGTGCATGCTGCATCTGGAGACCAGAAAAAGATGGATGGCACCGCTCCTGCCCCGCCTGCTCCTTCCCCGCCGCTACTGCATGAGATACAAGACTTTGACTGCAAGTTTTCCGGAACTGTGGGAAGAAAACCGGAAGGTGACCCCTCGTCCCCCGATCTGTTTGCACTGGGAAGGGAGCCTGATATTCCCCACCCCGATCGGTGGGCAGCGGTGAGAAAACAGGCTGCCAAGGAAGGAGATGACGATTTATTGCACACTTTCCCGGTTATCTACCAGCCCAACCAACTGCCTAGGTGGGAAAGCTTGCCTTGTGGTGTCGTAAAAGAGCTGCCCCCCTCAGCCAATGGCATTAGCACCCCATTCACTACTAGCCTTTTGGAAACTGTGGTGAACTCGTATAACTCAGCACCACAAGACTTTAGGCAAATAGGGCGGATTATGCTGACGAGTGTACAGTTCGCTGTCTGGATGTCGGAGTGGAGAGAGGCACCCACTGTTCAAGCTATGGACAATTCACAGCAACCCCTGGGGCACGTTTGGTGACCTATCGGTGCCAAAGCTCTTGCAGGGGAGGGCCAATATGCCCTGACCACAATGCAGGCTTGGTTGCCCGCGGAAGCTCTTTGGCAGTCAAAGGAGCTGGCTCTGCGGGCTTTTCATAAAGTGACGGTCTCACTACAGCCTCATTTGTTAACATAAGACAGGCAGCTGATGAACCTTTTATTAACTTCCTAGATAAGTTAAAAGCTGCCCTCGATAAACAAAAAGACAACGTCACCACGCGAGAAATATTACTGAAGCAGTTAGCAGTGGGGAAACCTAACCCCGACTGTCTAAGACTTTTACGACCCCTGCAAACCCCCACAGTCGTAGAAGTGCTTAAGGGAATCGGCACTGCTGGTCATAACATGCCTTTGTTTTCAGAAGCTCTCTCTACGATGAGCATTCGTTCTGGATCGAGTGTTTTTTGTGCGGAAAACCGGGTCACATGAGATGCGAATGTCCCTGGAACAAAAGAGGTTCTGGGGAACGAGGCGTATGCCTGCGTTGCTGGAAAAGACAGCATCATGCGAGCCGTGTGTGGATAGCAAATCCAGCCCCGCTGCACTAATCCCCTCAAACGCCTTGCGAGCCCGGACAGCAGGCAGCACCAGCAAGGACCTGGCCTCCTGCATCACGGTGACTCTTCAGGACAGCGATGTGCGCTGTTTGCCTTCAGATGTCCGGGGACCGCTGGGTGGGAGTGCAGGGCACTTGTGGTTGGTCGATCCTCGACCACAAAGCAGGGGTTTTTTGTTCTTGCTGGACTCATAGACATAGATTTTACAGGGGAGATTCAGATAATGGTTTGGACCCCTGTACTCGTGTGTCAAATTCATGAAGGGACACAAATCGCTCAATTTGTTTATATTTTAATTGCTGCTAGCACTCCTGCTGAAGCAGCAAGGGTAAAACAATTGGTTATTGAAGCAGTAGAATGAAAGGGTTTGAAAGTAGCTAATGAAAAGGTACAAGAAGAAGCACCTTGGAAATATTTAGGGTGGAAAATTTTAAATCAAACTGTTCGGCCCTTGTAGCTGCAATTGATACCTCGACTGTTCACCCTCAATGATTTGCAAAAGCTCTTGGGAACAATTCATTGGGTATGCCCTTTATTGGGTATTAAAACTGAACAACTCAACCCCCTTTTCCAGTTACTGAAAGGGGACCATGAACTTACTTGCCCTCGCAGCCTGATGGTCTTGTTATTTTAGAGTGGATTTTTTTGCTACATCAATTTGGAAAAACCATTGTTTCCCGCATTGAACTGAGTTCACTGTCAATACAGAGAGGTTGACAACGTCTGCAACTTGATAGTGGTGATCCGTCTGTTATCTATTATTTAGATTGGCTGCAGCAACACTCACTGCAAGGGTTTTCTGGTCAATTACTTTGTTGAACAGCCTATCACAGTTGAATTTTATTGAAAAATCTTACTGTTCCCCAATTCCAATTGCCAGTCCCCACACAGTGTTTACAGATGGCTCTGGAAAGACTGGGAGATCTGTAATGGTATGGCAAAGTAAAAGGCAATGGCTACAAAATCTAGAAGTAGTTCATGGTTCCTCACAACTGGTAGAATTAGCAGCTGTGGTTAGGGCTTTTGAAAAATTTTAAGATGAGTTTAACATTGTTACTGACTCTGCTTGTGTTGCAGGTATAGTGACAAGAATAGAAAAAGCTTATGACAAAGAAGTAACTAACCCATTGCTGTTTTCTTTATTACTACGTTTGCATTTTGCAGTGCAGTTGCGTACAAAAAGAAATTATATTCTACATGTATGTTCCCATACCAGTCTCCCTGGCCCCATCTCTGAAGGTAATACCCGTGCAGACCAGTTAGCTGGAGCTGTTGCTGTGCCAGATGTTTTTTTCTCTGGCATGTCTGTCACATGGGTTTTTTCACCAGAATGCAGCAGCTCTTTGAAAACAATTTCAGCTTACACACAAGCAAGCATGGCAAATTGTGCAAGCCTGTGCCGACTGTCTACAGGTAGCACCCTTGCTTGCCCTTGGAGTTAATCCCTGGGGACTTGAAGCTCTAGAAATCTGGCCGACTGATGTTACATATAACTCTGAGTTTGGTAAGTTGAAATACGTTCATGTTATGATTTATACCTTTTCAACATGTATTTTTGCCTTCGCACATACAGGTGAACATGCAAAAGAGGTCCAGCGTCAATTTTTGTCCACTTTTGCAGCCCTTGGAGTTCCTGTATCCATAGAGACTGATAATGGACCGGTCTATACATCCAAATGGATGGCCAACTTTTTTCATTTGGGGGGGTGCGCCATCTCACAGGTATTCCACATTCCCGTACGGGTCAAGCAATTGTCGAACGGGCCCTTAGCACTCTCAAGTCCATGTTGTTAAAACAAAAAAGAGGGAGTGCAGGAATGGGGTATACCACCCCGTGAAAGACTGCAGAAAGCCGTGTATGTTGTCAGTTTTTTGAACCGCATTCAGAACGACCAAACCCCCATCCAATGACATTTTGGTGAATCACAGGCTCACTTAGAAAAAGCTAAAGTACTTGTTAGTAATCCTGAAAGTGGAAAATGGGAAGGCCCCTTCTGTTGATAACCTGGGGGCGAGGATATGCTTGTGTTTCCACAGATTCCGGTCCAAGATATGTACCTGCAAGAGTGGTCCGACCAGCCTTGGATACTCCAGCTTCATAACCAGCTTGTGGGGAAGATAAACTCTTCTGAAGCCATGTTCCTAACAGATATTAATAAAGTTTTTTGGCAATTTTGTAGGTATTTTAGGGAAACCCGCTCAGTCAAAGCTTCAGCGTCTGGCCAAGCCCTAGCCCTAGCTGACTAGGGATTATACCATCGGATGCAGGTGTTTCTGCCCTAAAAGTGTAATCAAGTCACTTTGACTTTCTGATCTGATCTAATAAAAGCTGGATCCTCTTTCGAGGTAAACTTGGAAGTCTCGCCCGGGAAAGATTCTCCAAGTCTCCACTGTGAAACGGGAATCCCCAGCAATTGCAGACTCTGGGTGATGGTAAAGGTTTTAGACAATTTTACATTGTATCTCAAGGTTCCGTCTGTTTAATCACTGTCTCCATACGTGGGAAGGAGATGTGTGCAGTTACCAGTTATTGGGTGTTTTCATCTATTCCGCCTGTTAATAGGAAAGATGCTAGGATTGTTTTGCTTCATGCTTCTTGCTTATATAAAACAAAAAATCGTGGGAAGAGATAAGATGGAATTGAACTGCAGGCTGTGGGATGTGCTGCAGGATGCCATGACAGGACAGAGAAGTTTGCCTCCGCCTGACCTTGGGGGAAGGAGATGCCCCAGGGCAGAGCCCTGCAGAGAGGAGCCTGCTGGAAGCTGCCGGAGGGGTCGACAGCGTGTGACCACCCCAATATAAGGATATTAAGAAAGTGTGTTAGTGACATGGAAATGTGTGATAGGTTGTTCAGTGAAAAATACCATATAAGGAAATAGTGGGTCTTAAAGAAGTGTATCAAAGTAGCTTGTTTCTCTGAATAAATGTCTCAGATTCCCTGCTGGTCTGGGTCTGTGTCACGCTCATTACAAATTAGGAGGAGAAAATCAGGCATTGTAAGACTTTTATGGAAAAAGAGTGAAATGAAATGAAACGGTCATATTCATGTACAATACAGAAAAGCATTTCAAAGGGTGAAAAGACATGGGAAAAATGGAAGAGAACAAAAAATAACCACATACTATTGGTAGTATTTGGGGAATCTTTAATAAAGCTGCTTTGAATTTTCTGGGTATAAAACCAAAACATTCTAGAAAAATACACAAAGATATTTCAAACATTGAGTAAGCTAGGCTTACCATCCCCTAGTTTCTATTTGTCATCTAGAATATGCAATGAAAATTCCTTGAGAGGAAATGTAGGGATTTCAGGTCCTTATGCTATCACATAATTAAGTTCCAGTGCAGTAAGTAGAGTATCTGTCACATTCATGTGAAATTAAAGCTTCTGTACAGTAGATAAAGGATTCCCCACAACCTAAAACAAATTAACCTCATTAAGCCACTGAATCATTCCACAAAAGGAGAATAGTACTTTGGCAGATCCACATTTCAGTTTTGTTTCTTTTCCTACTAGCACAGACTTCAAAGTATGCTGCTTGCTTTGCAGAAATTGTTTGAGGAACCAAATGTCATTTCTGTAATCCTACAGAAATTAGTTATTCAAAACCACTGCAAACAGTATTTCATTCCGTGTTAATACAAGTAGCCCTTCCTGCAGTCAGCGTGGAGAGGGACTGAGCAAACAGACTCAGAGATCTCTATGTGTACAGACTGCAAAATTTTCCTGATGATTGTACATAGCATAATATACATAAAAATTATGTTCCAGAACATGTAGCACCATGGAGCTTGGAAAACAGGCATAACCATATCTCAGCCATTAATGGTATATCCTGTAATTAACCTGCCACATTTACAGCTTTTTTTCATGTAGCAAAATCATCAATATCTATTTCATAAATCAGAACCAGAAACTTCAGTGATCGGTATCATGTTCTTGGAAAAAATAAAACTAGGCAATTATTAGTCTTCATTTTACATAAAACTTTTCTTGTTCCTTCATGGTAGCTTTAGATTTCTTTCATTCAGGTGAATAAAATTTCAGTCACATTTGCACAGTGCATCTGGCACTAAGTTATGACCCTTACTCCTCTACTTTTTTGGGAAGATTGCTCCAGGGAAGAAGGGAAGTTACTATTCAAGATTATTATTGTGCAACTCAGCTCACAAATATGAATATAAGGTATTTGGTGTAGGTATGCAAACCTTGCATTAAATCAAGAAAGTCTTCTGAATACCGTTGCTCATCATGATCACCTTTTCCTAGCCTCCACACTTAATCACTGATGTTCAATTCTGTCACCCATCTGCTCAGTCATTTGAATCTTTTCTTTCCTGAAAGTTGCACATCAAGACGTACACCAGCCATTAACAAAGAGGAAGAAATCATGTTGCCAAGAACTAAACAAAATAAAGTCACAGCCTGTTTCTGTCTTCAGGTTACCCATCATTGCAGTAGACACATATAAATAGCAGGAAGAAAACATCAAAAGTGCTCTATTATATGCTCTTTGCAAAGAAGCTGGCACAGCTGGGCGATACAATTAATCCATCTAATGACTAAGAGCTACTGGAAGCAAAAGAAGATCCCTTGTCTCTTGTCCAGCACTCTTTCATCCCTTGCTTGCATGAATACTGTTATTTGGTAGTGAAGATGGTAAGCCAGGAATCTGGACCTGCAGAAAAATTCCCTCTTTTTTATTTTTAGGGTTAGTCCTCTACCAGTTTAGCTCCTACAACTGGGTGCAGGGAACCAGTAAGAAGCAATTTCAGCCATTGGGAAGAGGAAGGAGCTGGCAGCCACAGATGCATGATTAACTCCTTTTGCAGAAACTAGTTCCTGTATCAGCTTACAAGAACTGCAGGTCTGTACTCATGCATGAAATAAATGTATCTTATTTTATTCTATTTCAGGTAATTTTTCTGAGGTCACAGAGACTATTTAAAATCTGCAAAGCTTTCTTTGTTTGTGTCTCTGTTATAGTTGAAAAAAGAAGCATCAGCAATATATAGAAGAATGGAAATTACACTTAGCCATGAGTCTCAATCCATATTGCATCTTTAGCCATCATATTGCACTTTAGCCTTTTGTCGCCTTTGGTATGATCAGGAAGATGTCCCATATGAAATACTACAGTAACCCAGTCTTTCAAAGTAGAGTACATATGCATTTTTTATTCATGTAAAGCATATCCGCATTAAGGATTATAATGGAATGTCTCTTTTAAATAATAATCTTTAAGGAAAAGTAGACATTATTTCAGGACATTGTCAACTTACTTCATCCATTTCCCTAAGTGATTAGTCTATATTATTCTATAATATATTATTCTATACCGCAATACTCAAACAAATGTGTGATTGGGTGTTTTTGATAAAATAAGTAAAATTAGTGGCTATAATCTACCATTTTTCCAGAATGCTCTAGATCACTGCCCTACCCTTAAACGACCAGGAAAAAAGAGGGTTTTCTTGTTCACATGGTTTATTTGCTTTGTTCATACTGATTGACAAGGAAAACAAATGTAGGTTATTCTTCTGCTACACTTCAGCAATTTTAGTATGTCATACCAGTCTCAGTGTGTCATTGTAGACAGGAAGGATGCAAACTTGCAAAATCTCCCTCACATACACAAAACACACACTCCCACACAATATTGTTGCATTTTTTCTATAGTTTAATAAGTGTTGGTAGCTGCCACTTCTAAGCAATCAAAGTCTTATACTACAACCCCAGCCAAGTCAGGAATTCTATCTAAACTTTCTCTTTAAATCTCAGACAAAGATATATGAAAACAAATACACTATCCAACTCCTTCATTCAATTAATTTTAACATTTTTCAATATTTTCTATAATATCCATGTAACAGCTGTTAGGGAAAAACTTGAAGGTAGTTTATTTCAACTCTAGCGGCAATGGTTCTGATATTACTGCAGTCCTGTGATCTAAGGACACAAGCAATGTGAAGCTTTTTGTTAAGGATAAAATCTTTGATTTGACCAGCCATTGGTGCGGTTGGGAAAAAAAGCAGCTGAGATTTTGGGAACACAAGATTCAGTTTGCTTTTGTGAACACAAAACAAAGCCCATTTCAGCTCCATGGGCCAGAGGGAGAACTGGCAGCACAGACATCAGGAAAAGATGCCTAACTCCCAAAGCAACACTGGTAGATCTACATCAACAGTAACCTTAGTGAATATTATCTTTAAAGATCAAATTCAAAACACTTTGAAATAGATGGTTTTGGTTTGATAGGTGGTTTTTGGATAAGAATGTCAATGATAGAGTAATTTTTTTTTTTTTTCAGTAAAGGTAACATCTGGATTTGCAACTGAGATATTTATTCTGATAATTGAATATGCAACACCTCTTACAGTGATTGAGCAAATGATGATATATAGTCTAGACATGTGACTGAAAAGTATGATGAATTAAGATTGTTAAATAAAATAAAAACAAAGAGAATTATTTCCACAAGATTATTTTATTTTGCACCTTTTTTTTTAATTGGTTTGACAAACTTACAAGATTTTTTAAATTGTGAAAATTATCACAAACAAAGCTTTTTTTAATTTTTCTAAAACTTACTTGGTGTTTTTCTTTTTGTTTGTTGGTTTTTCCTCTTGTTTGGCTAGTGAACTGAAAAATCAATTACAGACACAGCAGTAATTCCTGTGTCCTCAGTGGTGACAATGAGGCATGACACAGTTGTGGTGCAGCTCAGGAAAGGCACTCATGTTGCTTTATTTTCAGATGACACATGGGGTTGCACTATAGAATCAGCAGGACAAAAATGCTGAGTTTGTGCTATCCTATTCTACACTATCAGGGAATCATAGAATGGATAAGGTTGGAAGGGACCACAGTGGGGCTCCGTCCTTTTGACAACCTCCTTTCAGACACTTATGTATGTTGGCTATATACAAGCTGTCATGAGCCACCCGTGTTTCCTTGTAGCCAAGAAGGGCAATGATACCCTGAGGTGCATTGCCAGGTTGAGGGAAGTGATCCTGCCCCTATACCCCACCCCAGTGAGGCACATCTGGAGTGCTGTGTCCAGTTCTGGCTCCTCAGTACAAGAGAGATATGGAGTGGGTCATACAAAGATGATTAAGGGCCTGGAGCATCTGTCTTACAAGGAAAAGCTGAAGGAGTTGGGCCTGTTCAGCCTTCAGGAGAGGCAACTGAGAGGCAACCCTCATCAATGTATCTGTTATATATTCCCATACAATTATTTCTGAAAACCCTACAAGCACAACTTATTGACAGGTCCTATTTACTGCAATCACATTTCCATGCTTTGTAGCTCAGCTACAGTTATTGAAAGTCACTTGGTCACTTCAGGCACTGAAAAGGTCCGATAGACTATGCTCTACTTACACCAGTGAAGAACAAATTTAGGTTAAAAGTACAGCATTGTTTTCCATTTTTCTTTTACTCTGATGTCTCTTGCATCTTGGGATAGGTTCTCAGGTGAATTGCTAAAAAAAATATAGCAATTGCTTGTAATACTTTTGCAGTGCCACTTGTAGGCAACACACACACACAGAAAATACTGCCAAGTGCAGCTCCTCCCAGGCTTCTTGGATCCAACATGATGTTTTCTCTCCTGAGAGGATCATTTTAAAATAACAAGAGTCATCCTTGATAAGTGTTTATTCTGCAGATGCTAGCCCAGGTCCTCTACCCCTCAATTAACCCAGTTAGTCCACTTGGGTGAAGGATGATGAGCAGAGTTCATAGGACAACACTATGCACACAGCATCTCCGGTAGCCTTTCAAACCCGAACTAATGAATGGTTTGCCACAGTCACATTGCCAAGCATAATCTTCTGCACAGTGCCAAAGAAAAATCTCATCCATCAGTTTGTCTGCCAGCCATCATTTACTGCCATCTGTATGGGAAGATATTTTCCCTTTTGGAAAAACATCAAGGAAAACTGCAATATAAGCATTCCCCTGAGAAGAGCTCGCTAATGAACCTGTGAGATCTAGCCTCAGATATTCCCATAGCAAAACCTATGCCCTGAAATGGACTGAAGGACTGAGTTATGTCCACTAAGAGAGGAAAAGACTTACTGGAATAAAATAGCAAGCTGGCATAGCCCCAGCTGTTCTCACAAACAAAAACTATAGACGGAGAACTTCATGTAGGATCTCTTCGACCTGGAGAGCCTGCAGTCATCTCCTGGCCTTACTGAGGCTCATTGTATTCAATTGGTCCTCAGGTAGGAGTGAGCCACTCTTACTCAAATAAGGTTACCTCCTCTCTGTCAGAAGTTGGTTCCTTTTTATGGCACTGGTGTCTTGGGGTGACTTTATGATGTGTATCCCCTATCACCACTTTATGCCCAGAAGATGAATCCTGTGCCTTTAAGACTGGGTGCAAGAGGAGAAAGACTGAGCGAACTTTTCAAAACAATTTCTCAAGGACACACGCATCTCTCTCTGGGCTCGGCAGCAGAGTGTGGAGGGCAGCGAGCTTGCTCTCCAGACAGCTCTCAGCTCCCTTTCTCCAGAGAGAGAGAGTTTTCCTGAGACCTTTTTTGGATTTCTTCCTCCTTCTTCTTTTTTTGGGACTGTTCTACAACATCGGACCACACCAGGGGAGAACTCCTTTTCCAAGGCCTCCTGGAAGGGGCCCATCAACCCATCTCTGAGGAGGGAAGAGGCCACACCCAAAGAGGACTCTGAATTTTTCCAGGTTTCTCTCCACAGTGAGAGATTTTTTGTTTTGTTTTGTTTTGTTATTTAGTTTTGTTATCCTTTCTGTGTGTTTGTTTAATAAATAGTGTTTCTCTCTTTCACTTTCCTTCGAGGAATTTTTTTTCCTTTCCCGAACCTGGGTTTGGGGGAGGGGTGGTGGTAATCTGCCTTCCCTCAGAGGATATTTTCTCCTCTAATTTGGCCGACCCGGCACAAATGGTTACAAATTATGACTTCATCCCAAACTTCTACCAAAGAAACAGGAATTCAGAACACAACTAGTTTTCAGGTAGCCTGAAGGATAATTTCCTCTTCTCCATATGACCCCACTCAGCCTAAAGTGTTGCCTTCCGTGGGTCTGACTTTAATTTTAAAATCAAGTAATCTCTAGGTTCACAAAACCACAGAGCATTCAGAGACAAGATCATAAGCAGCAATCATTTGGGGTGTTTACAGTTCTTTATATGTCCACTCACTGGAAGAGGAGGAGAAGAAGCTTCTGCACATTATTCCAGTCCTCAGCCCAAGCTGGGCTCCCTGACTGCAGCCTGCTGGCCAGGTCTTTCCCCACCTCCCATTGCAGGTGCCCAGAGAGAAGCTGCTCTACCACGACCACCCCGTTTGGTGGTGTGGAGTGGGTGAGAGGATGATGAAAGCAGCAAAGACTGTCCTCATGGGACAGAAATGGAACCACTTCGCTTTTTGTAGATGGGATGCTTCCCACATTTCTTCTGCAGCAGCTGTGGGCTGACACAGTCCATGAGAAAAATCGTGTAGAACTGGTAGAAAAACACTCAGGGCGAGTGCAGTTTATAAATACTACAAGTCAAAACCCCCAGTATCTCTGAGGTTGTTATCAAACATGTTAAGCAAACGATATATTAAAGTGTGCAGACATTTTGCAAATTACCAGGCTGATGCTTGAGATTACTAATTATATGATTTCACAGAGAAAAAAGACTAATCCAGCTTTCAGGCACTCAAAAGAACATTTGGCACAAAGACTTTTTATTCTCTCATACTCTTTCTGTGGGCCTTCTGCCAAATATCCCAACTCAGCAAGAAGCAGTAGCACATGTCTCAGTACAGCCTTCAGCCTTTGGCAGAATACAAAAAACCCCACATTTTTTCCTCAGTCTCAGAGTGTCAGAAGCCTGTACTTTACAGGAATATATTTCCCATTTCCCTAGATGACTCTCATTATTGATTTTCTTTCCTTTCTAGCTGACCCAAATGGTCTTAGGGCACATTGTATAGATGACAAATTAACACGTTCTCAGGGATGCATCAGAAGAAAAAAAAAAGAAAAGAGAGGGTGTTTCTACCTCGTTTCTACCTCCCTGTATTTGCACGACCTTCTGGGACAACATCTTCACCCTAACTAGTGCTTTAAGAAAAATACTGTGTATGGCAGTCTCTATGGAATAGTATTAGTGCAACAAGGTGGAGAGGTATATTCAGCAGTGCTTTTGAACTGCCTGCTTGCAGCCTTCTCATCCTTATTAAAAAGTATCTCAAGCACTTAGAGGTGCCTCTGTGGAGACAGCAGCTGAAGCCCAGGGAAGGGGAACTGTGATTTCCCCAAAGAAGAGTGCAGCTGTGTTCTTGTGTTGCAATTCCATTGCAACACACATATAACTGCTTATGTGTGATCGTGCTTCTGCAATTAAGATATTTGTTTTTTACGGTCCAGAAACTAATTTCACAGAATCTTAGAATGGCCTGGGTTGGAAGGGACCTCAAAGGTCTAGTTCCAACCTCTCGGCCGTGGAGAGGGACACCTTCCCTTAGACCAGGCTGCTCAGAGCTCCATCCAACCTGGCCTTGAACACTTCCAGGGATGGGGCATCCACAGCTTCTCTGGGCAACCTGTGTCAGAGCCTCACCACCCGCACAGTAAAGAATATATCTCTAATATCTAATCTAAATCTACTCTCTTTCAGTTTGAAGCTATTCCCCCTTGTTACTACATCCTCTTGTAAAAAGGCCCTCTCCACTTTTCTTGTAAGTAAAAGACCTCAGTTATAAAATGGTCAATTCGTATTTAAGCACGCGAATGTCAACAGGAATTCCATTATCAAAGTATTCATGCTTTATTTCACTTTTCTTTGTAAAAAATTATGCTTAGCACCCCTTATTCAGCCTATGCTAAGATTTTTCAAGCTTTGAAAAACAACAGTTCCCCAAATTCATGTTGAAAATCTAACAAATCCCACCAAATAAAGAAGAGTAAAGATAAAGACATGACTTCCAAACTAAGCAGCACAATTTTTTTTCCTGAAGATTAATATGAGCATCACTTGTTTAATACTTATACTGAAGAATTATTAAGCTGATGAAACCTGCTATAACAGAAGCACTCTGGGATTTTAGTGATGACCTGATAGAAACCAGTCAGTGAAGTCAAAGTAAAGTTCTGAAAATTCTACCAAAGTCAAGATTCCCATTGTGCAAAAGCTTTCCAAAGATAATAATCAGAATACTGAGTTACTCACTATCCCTCTTCTATACAGAAAGATATTTATGTACAGCTGTGTACTCACTCACCTAGGAAGTATGTTTAAATGAAAACATACTGTAAGATACTGAAAATACCTTTTAACATTTATTTGTGTGTATACATTCATCACATAAATATGTGATGACATTCAACATAACATCTATAAAAAGCATTTAATTTTTGAAATTCCACCTTTTAAAAGCTCTGCAAGATTTTTGCTTGCTTGCTTGCCTTGATCATTGTCTGGTTGGTTCATTTTATTTTATACATAGAGTTTTAGATGGTGTGTTAATATTTTTTGGTTTGGGGTTTGTTTTGGTTTTGTTTTTCTTCACCTTATCTATTTTCATGACTGGATTGAATGTGCTAATTTAAAGTTTCTTTAATTCTCTAATGCACTTTTATAATATATTGCATTCCGTTTTGCAGCTCTGTAATACATTTTTACTTAATCTGTCAGTTAAAGCAAATTATCAAATATACTTCGAAATATTTCTCACACAAACCGCAGGCACATGTATACACACTCACCTTCCTGAAAACTATGCAACTGTTTGTTTTTTTTTTTTTCTTTTTTCCTTTCTACACCACTGCCTTCTAGGACTTCCCCACAGTCCACCAGACTCCTCCATAGGTGTTAAGAGAAACTCCATAGTATGTCCCAGCAACACAGTTCACCTCCTGAAGAAAGATCTTAATTTTAAGTTTCAGCTTGCTTCTTTAGAGCCCCAGGCAAACTCTTTGAAGTGCAGAGTCAGGAGGGAAACTTAACTCAGGCCTTTAGAAAAAAACTGCTAACAAGGCACATGTCTAGTACTGTGAAATGCCTTCTTTTGGAGTGATCTCCCCTGCTACAACCTTCCCTCTACATTATTGATTCCATATAAATAGCAAGTCTCTGAGCCATGGGTATGATGAATCAATAAGGATCTAGACGGAGTCTATGAATTGAAACTGGATGGCCTGGGAAGAGGCTGGCTATTCTTCAAGACAGAGGAAAAGAAAGCACATTCCAACAAGCCAAGTAAAAGAGGAGAAACTGCCAGGTGAGCCATTCAGAGCAGTGCAATGAAGAATATTTTTGCCCAAGCATTTCCAGTAGATAATACTTTAAGATGTCTCTTCTTGCTGAAAAAGTACCTTTCAAGATGCTCCTAGTAGACTCCCTAGCATTTGTTTCTGAAGGAGCTCTGTTTAACAAAAGCTGTTGATAGGAAACATACAGACCACCCTCATAGCTATCCAAAGTCAGAAGCTACAAAAATATCACAGTCCCCAGAACTCCAGAAGTGTGCTTTTTAACAACTGTCAGGTAACAAAAGCAGCTGAAGTGATTCACACCTTCAAAAAAAACCTATTCAAAACAACAATATGGACAAAAAAAATCATAATTATTCAGGGACGTTTTCAGACAATGAAGACTTGACTTCATGTTTGTCACCTTAATTATGTATCTTTATGGAAGCTCACACATTGCACACAGGGATGTAAGAGGCCACACCAGGCCAGCTCAGGATCCTTTTTCCTTACTGCCTATTCACAAAATAAGCCATACACCTTGTGGAGCTAGACCACTGCTGGGACACAAGTACAGAGCACAGAAGAGCTTGCTGGGCAGCTCTTGGGCATGAGTTTTTGGACTATAGAAAGCACACCTGGAGCAAAATAAAAGCAAATTATTAGTGAACTAATTTTCTATTAGCTCAGAGAAGTCAAGCCTCCTTCATCGAATATGAAACTCAAAGACCAGCCAGGCACCTGTGCCTCCTGCCATGAAGCAGAGGCAAGCCCTTGGTGCTGTGCTGTTGCTGCTGAAAAGGCTGGTGAAGGGGCTGCTGCTCAAGGCAAGCTTCCAAACTGGTCCAGCTCCCACAGCTCCTCCTCTGCCATGTTTCCCAACACCCAGATCCATCATTCTCCCACAGGAGCCACAGAAATGCTTCTGCAGGTGCCAGGAATGAGGCATTGTCCAAGATGTTATGTCAGTGCCAGAGACTGGTCATGCCAAAGGGAGTGTCCAAAGCGGCATCCACAGCTTCGCATCTTTCTCACCATTGTGAAAGGGCAAAGGGGGAAAAGGAGAGTGGTTTACTCTCAGGGAGATATGAAATCTAAAAAAAAAAAAAAATTTAATGCTTGAATTTTAATGCCACTGTTGCCAATAGGAACTTGCAAGGAAGGCAAATGACCTACTGCACATAAAATTATAGCATCCAGTACTGGCTGCATACATTTTTATGATTGCATATTCTTTCATCTTTTTGCTACTTTAATGTAGGATTTTCCTCACAGAGGTCAACATTAGAACCTCAAAACCTCAGACCTCACATTGCACTGAAGAGTGGTTTTTAGTTAAATAACTGAGAGATTGGGTAGCAGTTGTTATCTGTGGGCTATTTTGACCCTTTCAAAGTCCCAAGCGCAAAGCTGAATGCCACGTACAATTCATTGTAGTGCAGTGTATTTGTCTGCCAGTGTCTAACAATGTGTCAAAAATGACAGCAGACTATTTATAAATATCCGTAGGGCTGTGCCTCTTTCCAAGGTTAGATGAAATTGTAATGGGGAAATAACTGACTACCCACAATTCCTTACAAATATCTACTCTGCCTCACAATAAATATTTTTACTGCTTTAGTTCTAAAATGCACACCGGAAAAAATACTTGAGTGTTAAATAACTGTCCAGGTCCACAGCACTGATATGTTGTGAAGGGAGCCAAGTGTAATCTTCTTTAGCCTGTGGAAGGCTGTCACAAAACCGGGAAAAAAATTGCCTTCCCCTTCAATTCACCACCTTAAAAGCTGAACAGCAAGAGGATACACCAGAGGATTTGACAAAATGCCATTCATGAGACACCTTGCCTGATCACATACACAAATCTAGCAGGAGTTTTATCTTCATAGGGCTCACAAGTCAGGGAAATCTTCAGACTAATCCTAGCACATATCCTTCAGGTGCAGCTGTAGTTAACAGATCACCGTAAAACAAACTAAAAAGATGAGGAAATCAGAAACTGAAGATGCAGAATAATGAGCCAGCATTTGCCAACTTCAGTGGGACAGCCTTGCCTTAACACCTAATTCTTTACATGGAAGTGGTGCCTTCTCTAGGAATTCTATGTTGACTAGGCACCTATAATTTCTAAGGAACTAGACCCACAATAAAAAAGAAAATGTGTACTGTGAATCTCCTTTTATTTCACACATAACCACTCTGATATTTGTGGTTTGTGACTGCTCTCCACTTGGATTTTTACTTTAATGAACATGCTGCGTAACACAGATGTATTCTGATTATTTTTGATCCTCTGCCTCATCTCTCCAAGGGAGTCACATGTTCATTCACCTTTCCTTTCTTATACAGTTGTTTCTAGAGTCTAGCAACACACATATTATTATTACATGAATACATTGTCATCTGATAGAACAGAAACCAAATTTCAGCAGTTCATGCACGGTTCAGAACCCCAAAAGCAGTGCAGCAGTGTCCAGACTTGCAAACTGGAAAGACTTGCTGGAGTTTTGTCCCTGATTATTTTTCCTCAAGTACTATACATGTGCATACCTAAATACACACATATGCAATCAAGGACATACAAGAAAGTGTCTCTAGGTAGAAGCATCCAATGTTTTAACACAGCATTGCATCTTGACATTTTTATTCACTTTCTGAATCTTTATATCACAATTTACTACATTATTATTATTACAATAATGAGAGTGTGGTTTCAAATGTTCTCTACAAAACCAAAGACATGTCACCATACACTGGATGCCTACAGTGCCTAATCTAAGCTGGACATCCCTTTATAATCAATGCAGCTAGAGAAAGAAGCACCTCCAGAAGGTGTTACCCAAATTTTAACTGTGCAAGATTAGATCCCTCCTTATGGGAAACAGCTATATCAGGAGAGATATTACTTGATTCCTGGTTAGTCATTTCATCTGTGAGACTGCCCTCACTGGTATCTGACATTGCCACAATACTGAAATACAGCCTAACAGAGGTCAGTGCTCTGTAATGACCTTGTCTGCTCTAAGAATGACAATATATATGTATAACCAAACCAAGCTAAAATATATCCACTCATTTATCCTCCTCTATAAAGCTGAATTTTAAGATCTACAACATTTGCCAAGACTCAGCAGAGGAGTCACTTGCAGGTCCAAATACAACACTTAAATCAGAGGAAGAAACACATTCCCCTAGCTTTTATTTCAGGAGCTTTTAAAACTTTACTAGTTATGGTAGTAGCATATCAAGACTGGTTTTCAAAGTTCTCTTTAAACAGTGAACTTTCTCCTTCAAAGAAAAAAAAAAAAAAAAGAGAGAAACTCAGAGCATTTGGACATCCTGGACTTAAAATACATCACCGATTTATTTCTTCATTGTATTAATAAAGGGACACAAAAATAGTCTGGAGCCTTTAAATCCCACTCTATAGCTGTAAAGTAACATTTCCACATTTTTCTCCAGGTTGCCTGTAAGAAAGAAATCTCATTTTTCTCATCTATCACCTCTTTAATTATTCATATTTGCTATCCCTAAACCTAGCAGTTTTCCATAAAATAAACAAAGTAAAAAATAAATGTCAAAAAAACATAAAAACTTCATTAAAAACTATTGAAATTGTTACCCCCAATGATTATTTTTATGACAAGCTGAGTGATATTTTATAGTTTCACACCCCTCTCCTACAATGACTCTATTAGGATAAGCCATAATTACGCATTTTCCTACATTTTTAGTGTAGCTCATAATGCTGCTAAAGTGTAGACTGCTGTACTCCTAGCATCCAGCAGAAGAGCAAATTAGTTTATTATCGCTCCTACGGATCTGTTCTAAAGATAGATTTTTAGGAGAGCTTTTCTGGCAGCCAAAAATAGTCTGATTAGTGGGACCTTTAATATTTTTCTTTCCCCATACGCCATTATTTAGTGTGACAGTTTTAAATGGGAGCTCTTCACAGGATTTATTGCATATCTAGGTTGAAAATGTTCATTAGGCTAATTCATATTTGAAAACAGAAACAAGAACTAGACTTGAGGAATATATTTCCTTCAGCAAAATCATTATTTTTAAAAATGCTTTCAGTACTTACTGTCAATAATGTCCAACAGACTAGCATTGTTTATTTCAGAAAGACGAAAAAAATAATGAGACTAAAATATTGCCTGTGATGAAATAAATCACATGTACAGAAAAAATAACAGTACGATTTCCATATGCCATTCAGAGTATTTCAATTTAGTTTTGCTCCAACTTTCAGAAAAAAAAATCCAAAAACCTAAGTTCTAAAGGCCTTTAACAAAAAAAAAAAAAAATCCTGTTTATATCTTATCAGTGGAGGTCTTAGTCCAAACTAATTAAAATATTTTTGTGCTTTGCTATTTCCAAAAATAGCTGACTGATTCTGAACATTTTTGGATACTTCTACAAATAAGAAACAGCTGCTCTAGAGTATGGCATTTTTATAGGCAACAATATGCAGTGCTCCTTATAGTTTGTTTTTTGAGTTTTTTGAAAGAACATTTAAAATTACACCAGTTTAAAAAATCTTTCTTTTTCTCTAGCACTTAGAGAAAAGTACTGCACACTTTACTGCACACTTGTGAAGCAGAATATACCTACCCCCTCTCTGGTGGCTATGCTCTTTTCTTCAGTCATGTTCCTCTTTACAAGCTCCTCTTCAGAGTAAACCCAGGAAAACCTAATGACAGTGATGTTGTGACAGAAGAAGGGTGGAAAATGTGTTCTGTCCTTAAATCTCTTTACAGAAAATGCATCTTGCAACTTGCAGGGCAAAAACTGAAAAGTCATGAAAGTCATAAGACCAGTGAGCCCTGTGTAATGGGGTTCCTCCTAATTCCCCACTTTTTAGCTGTTTGTATCTGACCCCATCTTCTTCCCTAAGAGTAGGCAGGGGGCCTGAGTGCACTTCATTCCTGCCATCCCCCAGGAGACATTTCCAGGACTGGTGATCTTCTAAACTATACCATGAAGAGGAGTGGCCTAAGGAGGATGAAAGGTCAATTCTTTTCTCAGATGTTTCCAGGGCACAACCTTTGCAGGATGCCCTTTGTCTTCTGCAATTCAGCTTTATAGATACGATGTGTTGTTACAATGAAGGAGAAAATATGGACCATTTACTTTTCATAATTGAGATTTTCTGGATTTTTCACAGGTTTATAAAACATAAACATAGACATAGGAAACAGTATTTTAACTCTCCTAAGACAACTTTTAAGCAAAACTAGCAAGAAAAGGAGAGATTTACATAGCCTTCATATGCACAGTGTAACAAGATGGCACAAAATTACTCTTCCTCCTTCCTTATTTAAACTTTTATCTTCTTTCAGATGTAGTCATATTTGCTCTTAATATCTCTGGCAGATGTTCTGGGGTGAATGAGGCAATTAAGAATCAAAATTTCCCATTTCTTCCAGATGCTTCTTTTCTCAATATTCACTCGCTGGAAATATATTTACTTTCCACTCTGCGGTGTGCAGCAGTTAGCACACCTTCTGGGCTCCATTTCCAAAATTTCCACAGTTAATCTGACACATGCCAATGCATCTTAGATGAAAGTTTAGCACCAATAATTTTTTTTTCTATTAGTAGCATATTTACATAATAGAACAAAATTGAGTAAAGTTTTAAATAAGTATTTTACTTAAGAAATATCTTCATTTTTTTTTCATAGGTACAAAACTTAACTTTGGTTTTCCTCAGTCTTTCAGCTCACTGAAGGAATCTAGTGATGGTTTTGGTCTTTTCTATGATTAGTTCTATTCACTGAGATTGAACTGCAGGCTGAAATGGTTCATCCTTGCTCCCCACTCATCAGACCCATACACAGCCTTGGGTTCAAAAGCTGAATCCAGAACAATTCTGGCCTTCTCAGTAATTCAGATAGCTCTCCTCTAATACATTGCTCTGGAGCACAGACTCAGCTGAAGCAATCCAAATAACTTGCACCTAAAAATATAATGGCACAATGCACCCAAGATACGTGTTGGTCTTAACAGAATACTTTTATTGTGCATACCCTTTCTGCAGCTCTGCATTCACCCAAAATAACCCACACATTCAGCTTTATACTTCAGTCATTCAAGGGCACTTGATATTGAAGCCAGAAGTATTTTGCAAAAAGAATTCCAAGTCTACTGCATTTACTTGAGAACAATTTGAGTACAAGAGTTATACAAATCTATGGGGAAAAAAGAACAAGGCAGACTTGGCAGCTCCTGCCTCAGCCTCCTCATCATTACAGACAGAATTCTTGCTCAGCCTGGTAAAAGGGAGCTGCACAAGGCAGACTGCTCTTTTATGATTTTCCTGCTTTCTGTCATCTGAACCCCCAAGCCAGCCTCCATCCTCCAGTAAGTATGCCATGGCTTTTCTCCCATGAGAGAGGTGGTTTTTCTTGGTCACAGTTAAATGGTACTTTCACACTCCCAAAGGGAAGGTCAAAATTTCACTTCTATGCCTTTGCAAATTTAATATTTCTTCCAGACTTTCTCTGCATGCACACAAATATCTTAAGGGCTGGTGCCAAGAGCCCCAGTCTGGGTCCAGACTCTGTTCAGTGGTGCCCAGTGACAGGACAAGGGGCAACAAACAGAAACTGAAACAGGAAATTCAATCTGAATATGATGAAAAACTGCTTTCCTGCGAGGGTGTGTGAGAGACTGAAATGTTGTGGATAATTGCTTAAACATTGTTATGAAGGATTTTTTGCCCAATATGCCAAAACTATACAAAGAACCTTCGACCACTGAAGCCCACCCTCCCTGAATATGCCTCCTGACTGCAACTTTGGACTGTGAGCTAAGCTGCCTAAGGGAACTTGAGATAAAGGTGACACTATGTTCAATAATCTCAGGTCTAGGGAGAAGTAAACAAGGCTGAGGGAGAAGAATGTCTCCACAAGAAAACCAAATCCAGCAGCTGTCCTGAAAATCATCTCTGTCTGGGTTCAGGGTGGGGTAGGCAGTAGCTCCCAGACCCATCTGCTGAGGGCAGCTTTGCACACGCTCCACCCCAGTCAAGGGGAGGAGGAGAGTTTTGGGTGTGTGGAGTAACCTCTGGTCAGAGGCAGTGAACACCCATCCTCCCTTACACAAACTGTCTCAGCTGTAAAACCTCCCCACCCCAGGAAGGCCACATCCATGGGACATTCACGTGAAGGCCAGCTGAGGGGGTGTCGGAATCCATCAAAGTCTCCCAAAGCTCCCCCCAGACTCATTCCTGAAGCACCAGGGGACTGCACATGATCCAAGTGATGCAACAGATCCAGAGTCTGTTGCCAGAGACAGTGTCAAACTTGTCTCCCCAAGAGGAGGTTCCTGGGCATTCCCACCTTGACCAAACATATATTAATCCATTGAACTCTGTTTTCTGGGACCCTAACCACCAAGAAGACAGACCAGAAGAAGAGGATCAACAGGATCAGGTTCTTTGGAGTGGTGACATTTTCTACTTAATCTGTCCCTCTGTCACTATTTTTCTCTCCCCCATACACACCTTTTTCTATTTCTTTCTCTCTCTGTCTCTACCACATATTTACTGTTAAATAAAATCCATACTATTGACTTCAGCATACAGTCTCATTTGCACCTTAATTCAGGCAGAAACATCTCTCTAAAAATTTTAATTAAATCGTATTACGACACGGTAACAGAGCATTGGAACAGGCTGTCCAGAGAGGTTGTGGAGCCTCCTTCTCTGGAGATATTCAAGACCTGCCTGGACCCAATCCTGTGTAACCTGCTCCAGGTGAACCTAGACGATCTCCAGAGGTCCCTTCCCACCCCAACAATTCTCTGAATTCTGTGTATTTTAGCTCAACAAGGAGAAATGGAACAAATGTAACATCCAGGTTTAACAACTAAACCTTTTTTAACACAACAGAATGACATTTGCAGACATTTGCAGAATGATATACAGATATAAATAAAACTGCCACAGACCAGATTTCACTGGCTTATGAACTGCAACATGAGACTCTATTTGAAAATTAAAATAAAATAAGACCTTTAGAATTTTATTCAGACATTATGACCCTGATACAGGAGAAGAGCTTTTAGGCAGATGAAAGAACAATATCCAAACCAAATCCTCCTGCTAAGAGACTTTCCAAAAGTTCCAGAAGCTATCCAATAGGTTGTAAATTATTTGCTATAGGAATTCTGGGAAGTATTCACACTTACACTTAAAGCTTGAGTTCTCACTTTTTGAAAGGAATGAAGTCTGAAGGGTGTTTCAGAAAACCTAGCAGAGATGCCTAAAACCAGATGTTGTGGAAAATTCCCTGAGTTTTCAGTTAGTTTTGAAAAGCATCACTATTTTGTGAAACTCCCATAAATAAATTATAAGCACTTAAAAAACACTAAAATGGTCCACGTAAGCTATTTTAACAGTGATGACCTTGCATTTTCCTCTTTTATCCAGGTCTCTCATACCTCTTTACATATATGCATACACATATACATTGTCTTCTAAAATTATTTCAAATTTCTCAAATCTGCATTGAGTCTTTTATGGCTGGACTCACTATCTCAAAGGCCTTTTCCCACCTAACTAATTCTATCATTCTATGATTCTAAATCTCTACTGCAGAGGAAGACTGCCTCAGTGAGCTTTAAAACAGTAAATTCCCTCAGCCCCCCAGTGAAGAGAACTCAATTTTTTGTTCAGAAAGAAACGTTATAAACTGCAAACCAAAACAAAGAAAATACTTTTCTTTGGATAGTTTCCAGAACAGCTGACTGCTTCTGAATGTTTCCTTGGCACCTATATGACTAAAGAACATCTGTTCTATAATATGACATTGTACAAGCAATTACTCAACACTGGTGTAGAGTAAATTCAGTGAAGAGTGTCAAGAGAGAAGGGCACAGTCTTTATACATCAGCAGCAGAAAATTAATACAGATGAAAGTTAGATTAACATATGCCCTGAATGTTATAGAAATAATCTCTACATGGGATGTGCTTTTTCAGGCACAAACCAAACAATCTGAATATGGGAAATCCTTTGAGTCGGATTATAGTCTATGCAGTAGATACCAGCACACATATGGGAGAGTCATTGCTGGTTGTATGGAATGTGTATTGGAAAGTCTAAGGAAAAGTGCAAAAAAACTTTTTACTGGAACTAGAATATATGTCCTCCATACACAAAACCAGATCTTGACTTAAAAGATAGAATTGGTCCTAATCCTGCAATTACAGTAATTTTACACATTTGGATAGAATTTTTTTTTGTTGTTGTAAGGGGCCTTAGAGATCATATAGTTCCACACAGATACTATTAAAGATCAGACCATAATTATAACATGATATTGATTCATTATATTTGACCTATAAATATGATATGATCTTAAAATGTTGAATTTGGAGAAAACATAATGTATAGGAAACTGTAAAGTATTCAGATTTTCATTTCAATTATATTCTTGTTTGATAGTCCCAGACATATTTCTCCAAGGAAAAAAGATAGGAAAAAATGAAGTTGTCATACCAGTGGAGAAAAATCTGCTTGGTTTCTCCACCACAGAAAGCTGACTTCAGGGTCTGGGACATAAACATGTCATGACCATCCAATATATCTCAAGATAATCCAACCATTGGCTCCAAAGCCATCAGAAGACCCAAACACAGCCTGTTCTACATTTCATGTCAAATTCCAAGGCTGGACTCTTCAGCCATGAGGTACGTGCAGAGCTTTCCTGCACATAAAGATTCACATTCTCAGAGTAACTCAGTAGACTCTTGTTACCAGCATTAAGTATTTATATACAGACAGAAAATGACATTTCCTCAAAAGGTTTATTTGTGTAAATTCATCTGATATTTACCTTTAAACATTTGTAACAATTTTCCTGTTTACAACTCCTATATTACCTGTCTGTACTGGAAGGATCCTCTTTAAAGACCGTGTAGCAAGTATACTCAAGGAGTAAAAATGTTTCCAGAAAGGGGGAAGGTTCTAGGGAGTGGGCACAGGCAACTGCAGCAATGCCATTGGCTTGCTGTGGCACAGCATCCTGCTTCATGATGTATAATAGGAGTCTCCAGGTCACTAAACAGTCCTGCTCTTCCTTCCTGATCACAGCTGCATGTAACATCCATTGTTTTCCTGTTTGGCTCCAAGGAAAAGTTTATTTAAGATATTCTGTATGACATGATATACATTTAGACAAATGAAAAATTCAGAATATAACTGCAAGCCTGGAAAATATTATTTTAAGTATGGAAATGATAACAAAAATATATGTTACTATGTGCTACATTATTTGAGCACTTAAAAAGTTAACAAAAAAAGGAAATTTCTGATCAACAGATCCAAGAGAGTGTACTACGTAACAATTTATTTCACACTATTTTTATTATTTTAGTAAAAACTGTAGCATGCAAATGTAATCAATCTGTTTTCCTAGACATAAGGATAAAGGAATCTAGCAGAACGCATTACTCAGTACACATAACAACTCTACTGGAGTAATTTGAAACCAAGAATAAAAAACTGGAAAAGTAGGTCTGACTCCAGTATTAGGGAAATGTCAACATTTACTCATGATAGGAACAAGTAACAGAAAGATAAGCATATTATCAGTGGTTTTTTCATTCCTAACATCTTACAATAATTTCCTAACAAAAAAGTAGAGGAAAGCTTAATCTACTGAAACAGAAATTGGCTAAAGAAACAGTTGATTGGTGGGACAGTTATCTAAAGGAAGATAACATTACTATAAATGAAAATATGAAAAAGTTTGGAATTTGAAACTGTAAAATCAACTATATAACTTTTACAAGAATATACCATTTTTTGCAATCATCTTCTTTCCTCCACAATATAAAATCTGAATGTATTTAAGAAAATTACCCTGGGTACTCACTTGTAGACACTTAATAAAAATTTGACATTGGGATTACTAGACCAGACCAAAAAAAAACCCCTGCCCTTTTCCTTTTCTTAGAAAAACCTCAAGAAACTATACTACTTCCCAAATATAAACAGAAATATTTTTAAGTGATAGGTATAAGGGAAAATGCATGATATGTTATTGCAACCCTCCAACTTGTCTCCCCATGGCTGCTTCAAGGAGACACAAGATTCACAGCCAAGGTGATGGTGGGAATGGGGGCAAAAATGAAGGCAGCCATTTGCTGCGATGGAGCTGGCAGTGTTGGGAAGAAATAGGCACAACTCTGCTATTGCAATGATTTCTGCATCCATGTCCCAGTGAACCATCAGAACTACTTGCAACTTGGCAATTAGAGAATTTTTTTTTTCCTTTAGACCCTGGCAGAAGGCCAAGGAATGTTATCTACTGAATTCGAATAGATATGGTATTAGCATTTTAGATTGCAGTGATAGATACTGATACAAAAGTGTTTGACTGACTGCTCTATTTTATCTTTAAGCAAATGGCAATTTTTGGATTAGGTTCTGATCCTGATGACTGAAGCTTTCAAATCATGCTCAAGATAGATAAGAACATCTAATATCTTTCTTCCTCATGCCTGCTAAAATAACTATTATCTTCCTTTTTTTCTATATTTAAACATTAATTACACTTAGAATTGTGCTAGTGAAAGCTGCACACAAAGCATTCTCATTTAAAAGCATGTATCTCTCGGCCAAACTTCCACAAGAGATAAGATGGTCCACGTTTGAGACAGCAAATACGACGAAAGAGTTTGATGAACCAGGACTGAGAGAACAACAATACATGAGTGGATGTGTCCATCTAATACTTTGATAGACCCTACTTATAGTTTCCAGCTTCACCTGGTAGCTCCTAAGGCTTCCACACACATTCTCTCCATGCCTGCAACTTCCCTCATTTAAATATTAGACATTTTTCTTCTAATTCCAGTAACAACCTGGGAATATGCAGAACAACTCTTCTGTCCTTAGACAGGTCCACACAACCAGAAGGTGCATTTTTAAAACATGCAATTTACCCACAGAGTCAGATCCCTCACCAAATCTTACAGTACCGGTACTTCAAAAAAGTGCAAACTGAGGAAAAAACAGTACTACATCTGCTTACCCTTTATATTAGTGCCCCCATAGTGGAACTGAGAGACCTGCATTTGGTGCTCTCTTTAGCTCTCAGCTCAAACCACATATCTTATGTCCTCAAAGAACAGCATGACCTCCAATCGGGCTCACTCGGAAGGCAAACAAGAGGGAGCATGTAGCTATCTAGTGGTTACTTAGGTGGAAGGAGAGATGTCTTATGTCTGGTTTCTGTCCTCTGCACTGAGGTTACTTTCTGTTTTTAAAATTGAATACATACACCCTCTATTTCTGTGTTATGAATGCTGTCTTCTACATGGTGTAAAATCCTCAACAGAAAGGGCAAACGTAAATCCATACTAAACCACTACAACCTCATGATGAAGGTATTTCTACAGAAAGTTTGAATACTTCAGAGATCTCCCATGTAACCATTAGATACTATTCTCTATACTGTTCTCTATTCTTAGCTAGACAGAGTCTCAAAGCACTAGGAATATAGTTTCTTGCTTCTCACAGTCATACCCCTTCCCAAACTCTGGACACGTGTGGCACAGGCTACACCACAGCACTGGTGCCAGCAGTGTTCCTGCCTCAGCAAGGCAGCTGAGGAAGGCAGCCTCATCTAAGAAGGGTGACCTAAGCACCAGCTTCAGAGGCTCAGTGGCTCCTTCATGCAGCTGGATTTCAGAACAGCTGCTCCTCTACAAGGAGAAACCAAAATTCATTATCTCCTTGTGAACAGAAAGATATTCCCTCAGATTTCTAATTTAGTGCAAATTCACAGACAAGTAAGAGCAATTCTGCATCACATATGATAGTTTAGTTTATGTATATGACAGGCATCAGATGTATAAGTTCAGGTTCTGAGTGACTTTTTTTGAAATGAAAATAAATTATCATGACTTTTCATGATAAGTCAAAAAATACTCAATTACTTATCTACCTAGAGTGTGTTCTGGTTCCATAACAAATTTCTTCTGGCATGTAAGTATTCATCGTGAGTCATATTTTTAAATTGCATTTTTATTTTTTCCAGGATTTAAAATTAATGTTAAAATGATTGGTTTGTATTTTGAAGAATATTAAACTATGCTTAGATTCAAAAGCACTCTTGATTTAATTAGAATATTATATTGCACTATCAACGTAAAAAAAACCCTTAGTGATCACAAAAGGTTCACAGAATTACGAATTTTGAAAGAGTTTTTCATTTTATGGTAGAAATTTTGTGTCACAGGAGCCTCTTGTCTAGAAAGGAGTGCTTGTAAGGGGGTTTCAGTACATTTTCTTCTCAAAAGGACCACACCAATAATTGATACCTTAGATGTGGGCTGTGATACAATGGTCATAAAATCAGTTCATGCTCCCTATGACAGAAATAGCAAACAGGTACTGATGCTGAACTGATGCCTGCCTGCCATATCTGCCAGCAAACACTATATGTTTGCACAGGTCTGTTTGTTTTCCAAGGGCTAGCAGTGTGTAGGAGGATCAGGATCAGTCTTCATCAGGTTTTCAACTCATATACTTGACAACATCCTTTTGGAGATTGATATGCCTCTCTCCTCATATGTAGCTACTGCAGCACAAATGCTTCTGTTACTGCGAGCTGATTCTCAGGTGCCTGTGCTTGGGTGAGGCACCCATCACCATGGTATCAGGGTCCACAGCAAAACGAAAAAAAAGCAGAGTTACTGGGGTTTCTTTACAGAAGACAGGATGAATGGAATATAAGTATGTGCACAGCCAGGAACCACACAGAAGGACTCATAATCCTGTGTGCGGGGGAAAAAACCCAAGCTTTGAGTTGTTTTAAACACTGTTTAACTTCCTTAGCTCTTGGACTTACTGTCCAGAATGATAAAATTTCAACCATCAGTCAAGATAATGGGAGCAGAAGTGTAGGCAAACCAGACTTCTCAAGAGAAAGAAGGATGGATTTGGCACCCACACACATCACACTGAAAAGATGTCATCTGAAATCCCAGCTTGTAACCCTGTTGCTCAATTGGTCCTCAGAGACTGGTTTCCCATGCCCTGCCTTGGCCTCTATTTTTCTTGCTGATGACTGGGGAGTTTTCCTTTGTGCCATATCCCTGAAATAAGCGCAACAAGCCTAGAGATAGCCTGTCAGAGTCATCTGTTTATATTCCTCCTGAAGTCTGCCTGCAGAGCAGAATGCTCATTAAACAATTTTTCACACACTGATGGTGTTTTTCTTCTTTTACCTTTTCTTTCCTTTAACAATAGCTTTCTGAAAAAGAGATGTGTTTGAAAGTTAGTGCAACTAGTGAATAATATGAGCAAGTCAATAGGAAAGTAAAGATTTTTTTTAAATGCAGATTATTGATTTTTGGAATTGTAGGGACTCCTTCAAAGTCATTAGGGTTTGTCATGTCAATATGTTAGTAAGGACTTCTATAAATGAAGATTAATGATGCTAGGGATAATTAGTGCTGAAAAAACTCACACATTTCTCATTATTTGGAAACTCCATGCAAAGGTGAACAGCATCAAGTTCTCCTTCAATGTACCTTAGCTCCATTTCTGCCATAAGAGCAGGGGGAAGATTTTCTATGACACAATGGGAATTTAGACTCCCAGAATCTTTGGAAATCAATGGTAATTGAGCTGCATAACTCTGATTTTTGCTTTTTTTAAAATCTCCCATATACAGTGAGGGTAGCTGATTTACTAAATCCACAAGCCAAAATCTTTCTGAATATTTTTTCTTTCCAAAAGAAACTGAACAGATAAAGTAGCTGTTTTTCCATATTAAACACCCAAGTCATGCTTCTTGTTATTATTTTTCCCTGCAAGACTTCTTCATATATTTTGTTAAAGGCATGAGAAGATACAAATTAAAGAAAAAGGAGCTTTTTGTTAGCTAGCAGGAATTTAAAGAAGTCCCTACAGCTAATAATCTGATTTTTCAGGGGGACTCATGCACATTTTTTATCTAAAAAATTAAATATTCCCTAAGTTATCTCTGCTATAAGGCTGAGCCTCAAACAACAAAAACTGTTCAGATAATTAATGGTATGGTTCTGCTGGGTTTTCCCTTGCACAGAAAAGCTAAAATTGGTGGTGGATGTTTTTATTCTCAATTATGAAGCACTAATTCCCAAAATAGTTCTTATGATTATAATGAAATACTTGGTGATAGATTTTACATATCAGTTTTTCAAAAAGAATAGCAAGCATACTTTGGCAAAGTTTGAATTCCACAGAAACAAACACAGCTTGGCCAACCCTTGTGTATGGAATCAAAATGGTCTGGATACTGGCTTTTTTGATGTTTAAAGAGAAATGACCAAAACAAAAGAGTTCTGAATGCAGGCTAGGATATCTTGGCTCTTTTCCAATAGAAAACTAAACTGGAAAGCCACTGCAGAAATCCATATTCTGGTTTGGAGGGGGAAAAATGCTGAGCAAAATGTGTCAGAGCAGTTCCTGTCTGGCATGATGCCCATCTGTGGTGGTCTACAGGACCACATCAGATTCTGGTTTGTCTGCAGCCAAATTGCAACTTGCAAAAGACTTTACAGAAAGTGTCTCTGCATCCTGAAGTCCTGAATCAGTGAATTTTGAAGAAAGGTATCTTCACACAGCAGAAAAATATCTAGCAGCTTGATATATAAAAATACTTGCTCATGAAATTCTATCATCAGAGTGAACATTATAAAATGTACATGGAAACAGAAATTAACTAACTGGGTTTTTTTGAATCCTTCTTCTGGGTTTAACTCCTTATCTTGTGATAATGTTCATGTCCCACCTTTACTTTATCCAGGTTGTTAGAGTTTATTCTGATCTTGTATAAGCAGATAAACAGCCAACAGACACTATATGATGATGAGAAATGGAGTTCAAAATCCTATTATGCTGCAGATCACATTTCAAATTATATTAGCCTATAAGAAGGCATTAGTATGTAAATCTAGAGAGAGAGCTTGTTCCTTGTGTTAGGGTTAACAGAAACACACATGCAAAAAGAAGACCTTTTTACAATATTAAATAATCCATCACAGCTTGTGCTGGTATGTAAACATGGATATTAAGGGCTGCAATGACCAAGAGGAAACAACTCTCACATTTTCACAAGCTGCTAAAGTTCCTGGTCAGGTGTTAGGAGTGAAACATAGAAGTCAGACAACACTGCAAAGCAGCAGTCTTTTTTTGATGATGAAACAATCTCATTCAATACACATTATTCATGAAGTTAGTCTTGGGGGATAACTCCACACCGACGCATCATATATGTTACTAAAAATTGTTTCTTTCTAGGGTTCATTCCATGAATTCATTTGCATCATACGTATCTGCTGATATAACTATTTTTATGAGACAAGAAGTTTTGGGGGTTTTTTTAACCACCTTTTTTTAGCATTTTTCAACTATACCATCATTACAAAATGACGTAAAATCAGAGGATGCTGAAAATGGCAGTGAAATACTTAAATTGTCAATAAATTAATAAAAGTCTATCCACTGAAAACTCTGATTCTTTGGTACTGATTAGTGAACCAGTATCAGGACACACAAATATGCATGAGGAGAAAAGGTCACATAGACCAGACCCTTCTGAATTTGTTGATGGAGGCCACAGATACAACAGTATAATAGAACAGGATAGAATTTCTTACCTTTATGATGATTTGCCCCAGATGCTAATTTCCCCCACAGTGTTACAACAAATATTATTATTAGCAGTTTTCCTTTTGTCGCTTTCTGCAAGTATCTCTTATTCATCCTGAAAAAAAAAAATACACAAAAATAAATATTTATTGTAAGATTTCTTAAAAAGACATCTTTTTCTTAATTTAAGGAGAATTGACTAATTTTTTATAAGTGTCCAGCAGACAATCCTAAAGTCTTAAATTCTGCTTAGCTCTAAATGAGTTACATAGAGCAGCAACATATCCTCCCTTCCTGGCCTGACAGCATTCCTCCACCCTAGTCAGTACCAGGAGAATTCAACATCATCAGCAACATTTCTCTCAGGGTACAAATTTGGACTTTTCATAACCACAGCAGACTCCAAGGCTGGCAAGAAGGATGAACCCATGCATCTCTGAGCAGGTTTTGATTAACAGAGCAGTTCCACTACTGTGTCTGCAGCCAGTCATGGTAATGTAGTTCTCTCTGATTATACAGTGGTGTTTTTAACTTTTGGGATTGCAGCTCTTCTTGGATTGAGCCCACGAGTCATAAGGCAATAACAGATTTGAATAGACCTTCAGCTCATGTACCAATCCTCCTGCAGAGAAATCCTGTTAGGAAGACCTAAGTGGTTTGGAAACATGAAATAGAGCAGGGCACATTCACTACCCTCTCCCCTGTCTACCTTTGGGTAATGAAAAGATTTGATTTACTGCACCAAGAGAAATTGCACAGAGCCCCCTCATCTCACCCAGTGATGTTTTCACTGTGACAGCAAGCAACCAGGGTGGTTCAAGCACAAGATAACACATGACTTATTTCTCAGTAACCTCCTCCAAAGAAAAAATACCCCTTCACCTGCCAAAAAGACAAGTTCAGGAATGTAGGCTGTAGTGCTTAAGGATTGTAGTTGCACAGAGAGTGGCAAGAGGTATAATAATGAGTCCTTCTCTCACTTCTTCCCTCTAGAAGAACCCTAGGGAGCTACCTATGAAACAGCTCTACACAATGATCCTGTTTCTGCTGATAGGTCAATAGAACAATGATATACTAGAAAAGCTGAAGATTTGATCACTTGAACAAAATTGTTGCTGTATTGTAATGCCAGGAGCTAGGTTGCTTTTCTGAGCAGGAAAAAATGCATTGCTTCATTATGGTTGCACGTTGTCTCTTACTATGTTCATAAGAAACCCAAAAGAATTCAAGTGCATCTCTTTTCCTCTGCTCGTGTACAGTGCTGTCTTGGGCAACCACAACTCTGAAATACAGACTTCTCTAATACAGAATTAAACAGTAGTATGTTCAAAGTCCCAAGTCCTTTTACACTCCTTCAAAACAATTCCTCTCCACTCAGCAAATTTCTTTCAAATATAACAGTACATACTGATAAGGCAACACACACCTCACAACTCCACTTATGATTTCCAGACTTGACACCAGACCACTTCCCCCAGAACTGCCAATCTTGCTCTCCAGGAAACTGATGAGCAGGCTGTGTGTAAGAAAACACGACTGAAACTAACGACCCACTGAAGAGTGTACTAAACCCTTTTAAAAATGAATTCAGAACAAACAGAACTCAGCATTGTTTTACAGAAGTCACACATTTATTATGTGTTTCCCAGAGGTTTAGATATCACATTTATCAAGCAAAAGGAGAGAGGAGTAAGCAAGTGCTGTAGCCAGGATAGTGCATGTGCCCCTGAAAGCCTGACTGATTAATAATCACAGCAGAGATCACAGTGTGCTGTGAACCACTCTAAGGTCTGCTTTCTTGCACTTATTCCAGTGCCTTTGGAGTGTAAACTGCATGTTCATCATCAGCTCCAGGTTTATGAACCACTCAAACCTAAAGGGAAATACATTATTTGTCACTGTAAATAAGAACAAAAAAATGAAACTGGAATGCACATTCAGCATATGCTCTTTCACAGCCATCTCTGTGAAAAGAATATAAATTAACTCTTTCACTCTAGATTCTCATACTGCACCTGTTATGCTGCTTGTTCCAAGTCATCTCTCATTAAAATCAAATCTTTCTTCGTCGCCTACATAACACTGCTCAAAACCTAGTGGGGCTTGCACCATTAAAGCAAGGTTGAATCTAATACAGTTTCTTCCTGTTTTCTGCTGATGCCAGATTCCCTCACTGTGCTGTGAGACTGGCAGCAAATGCACATCAGAAAATGCAAATGCATCAGGAAAAACACTAGTGGCAGGGGAAAGAGAGAAAACCAACCTCTCTGCCTGTGAACCTCAGCCCTCAGGATGCATGGCAGAGTGAAGATACAAACCTCTGCACACAGCTGGGCACACCAAAAAGGAGTAAGCTGGCACTGAGTGAGACTGTTTTCTGCTAAGTCAGGGAAGGGTTTCAGCCTTGACACAGAGAATCTGGGATCAATGCCATTGCCAGGTTTCCCAATCAAGAGAAAAACTATACACCATTTTCTGCACCACAAGCCTATTACATTATTCTGCACTAGTTATTTGTGGTATTCACCTTAAGAAGGACAAAAATATGAACTGTGTCTAAAAGTAGTCCCATAATAGGCATAATTAACAGAAAAATCAGTACAAGTAGCAGCTCTAGTTTGGGACTAAGTTCAGAGGCCACCAGAAGAACTACAAAAAAAACCTGAGCAGTTAAAAGCATCCATAACATACAGCTGCTGAAATAGAAAAATCTGGAAGATGACATTAAGCTTCAAACTAATTATGCTATATAACCCTAGACCTAGACCTGGGGTTGTGTGCACTGTCCACTCGCAATGGTCAATCCAAGGACAGATGAGTGGCTGCACAAGCACAAACAAGATGTGAAGCTCTCTGCTCCAAGCAGTCCTGCTACACACAGGGACCACACTGTAGCAATCCAGCCCTAGAAATAAAAAGTGAAGGGTTTATTGTCCAAGAAGCTGAGTGTTTGGGATGAATGTACAACACAGTGAGTCAAGAGCTAGAAAAGAAGGAGCATTATCACCTGGGCTCGGAAATTCTGATGCTGGTTATTTTGTTGTGGATTTGCAAAACAGCCCATGATAGAGCACTGAAAAGACACTGGAACTAGATAGCATTTGACCCCAGCTCTGAAACAACGATTAGCGTCTTGCAACCCTGATCTATGTCAACTCAGTGCATCCAGGAAATAAAATCGAGTCCATTTCAGTACTGTTATTACACTAACATAACTGGCTGTGTTAAATAGAAAAAATGAGCTCTGAAATGATGTCTACTTTCACTAGAGGTGATGCAGAGCTCCACAGACAAACTATAGATATTAACCTCAATAGTTTTCTTTTTCAGACATTTATTCTTATATTTACCTTCTTTTCTGCAGAACCTTTCCCTCACTGTGATCCATCCAGCCTTCAATAATGCCACATAAGCCAAGCTGATCAAAACAGCAAATAGCCATGCTATAGGAAACACCTACATCTGAAAATCAATTTTACACAAGAGCTTTATGTGGAACAAAAAATTTCTTTCAGTTTCCAACCCAATATATTGGAAATAAACCCAAGGAATTCTCAGCACTTTCACACAAAAGAGGACATGAAAGTCTGCCGTGTGAGAGTTCATTTTTCAATGTGCTTTGAGGCAAGAGAAAAGAAAGATTGCTCCTTTTGTGGTTTAGGAACACATTCAAAATATAACAAAAAGATGTCACCCACATAATTCAAGAAGACAGTGGCTGAGTATGAGATGGCTCTGTTGTGCCCAGCTCTTCACTGACACAATACACAAGGAAGACAGTCATAGGATTTGTTACTTTTGCTCCCTAAGATTTCTTTTCCCTGAAGCACACTCCATGAGACCAACACCAGTCAGGTACCGTGAACTCAAGAATAGACAATTTTGGTGATTAGTGACAAAAAATCTGCAGGACTTTTTTTCTCAGGGAGAAACCATATCAGCTGCTGCAGAGGAGTTTCACAAGCTGCCATGTCAGCAGAAATCCCTCTCCCAGCCCTCTGTGGGGCTCAACAGCAGCAAACTGTGAATACACTCCTAGGTTGCCCAGGCTGGCCTTGTCACTGCTCCACCTCACTGTCAGTCTGTTGCCCTGTCTCTTGCAGTTTCTATGTGTTCATTCTTTGATAAAGTCTCTCACACACTTTCTATAAACATAGCAATGTTTTAGTTAACTGTAACTTTAGTTTACATTCTCCACCCAGGAGAAAAGAATGTAAACTAAAGTTAAAGTTAACTAAAACATTCTATGTTTATAGAAAGTGTGTGAGAGACTTTATCAAAGAATGAACACATAGAAACTGCAAGAGACAGGGCAACATCAGTCCACTTTCAACAGCAGATGTGGTCCAGCCATTCAGCTGTACTGAAACTCCCATGCACAGATGTGTATTTTCACTGTAGCATCCATAAGCTTTTGAGTTTCTACTTTCTTCCTTCTTTGCTTCTGGACTTGAGATCAGCCACCTTTCCAACAGTTCAGAATTAGAGGAGAATCACATGGGATTTACTTTACGTTGTATGGCCAGTGATAAATTGCCTTGCTTTCTGGTTTTAGGTGAAGTGCAAACTCATGTAATCTTTGTTGTTGAGAAGTGAAAAAATGTAGGGAAACAACAGCTTTCATTCTTCCTTTAAAAGCTTATCCACAAAATTCTCATCTGTTTCCTAGGAATAGCAACATTTTTCTCTGTTGCTCCTTGTTTTTCTTTTCTTTACAAACAACAGCTTCTCTGAAGTTGTTCAAAATTCATTCATTCCTGCTTTACATATTTGGTAAGTTTCACTGTCAGTAAGATCCATTTGCCTTTTTTAAACACACAGACCCTGTGAATGCAAGTGTTCAAAAAGAGATACATAAGCCTATTTCTCTACTGAATCATGACAAATGCTTAAGAGACAAAAATCTGATAGAAAATTAGTCCCACATCCTCTTACTTTTTTTTAATGATAAATATTTTATTTGCTACTTCAGAGAAAGCCTAAATAAGTAGTAGAAATCACGTGAGACCCCAAGTCTTGTACAGAAATAATGCAGCCATTTAAATTATCTTCTCTACTGTGTTGAATCTTACATTATTTATTAATGTTAGTTTCTACATCCCACACAATGCAGGTATTTGCAGTTTTATTCAGCCTTTCCTGTGTAGATTAATGCAGATTTAAAATGTCCCCCTGGTGAATAAGGTCGCTTTGTAAAAGTAACACTGATGTGACCCCTGTGCATTTGCATATATATAAATTCCCTCTATGACATTCCTGTCATGTTTGCTCAGTGAACAAGTAATTTGCCACTCTCATTATTTCAGGTACAAGGTAGCTTGTGAAAATCAATCTTCTGTCTGCTTCATACATCACAGCCTGTAAAAGACACAAAGTGCACCCTGATTCCAAAATGAAGTGGGGGACAAACACTGACACGTTCTCACAAGCTGCTTTCTTTGATCTAGGTGGGCAACGAAAGAAAAAGAATAGGCATTTAGCAAAGCAATACACACCGGTCTCACATAGAAGATGTGGGAAATCCCTCCATGCAAAGCAAAAGGGGTGGGGTTTGTTGGGTTATTTTTTTTTTAAGTTGTCGTTTAACAGTGTGGATGTTTCAATAGCCAGAATAAGTTGTCATAGAGAGCTTAGCCTCACTACTGAGAAATATTCAGAAATAGTTAAAGCACTGTAGGCAGACCAGTAATGTTGTCACTGTTACTTTCAGTTAAGTGTTGCAGTGGAAGCAGATTGAAGATTTTGAGGCTTTAATGTCATAAAGAGGGCTTTTGAAAGGCTGCTGTGCTAAAACTTAGGACCCTGAGGCAAATTAAATCTTGCCAAAAGTACTTTAGCATATGATTGATATGCATGCCCATATTTGTCTTTTATTTAAATCAGTATAACTTAAGCACATACTTAAATTTAGGCGCATACTTTCCAGAAATGTTATGAACACAACCTGAGTTCTTGGAAATTGATTAGCAAGTGAGCTTTTATGAGAAGAGACAGTTTCAAGAAAAGAAAACGTCTCAAATACTTGAGAAATAAAAAGTTGTGGAGTATATGAAAACATGTAATAAACAAAAAAAACCCCATTCTTCTTCGCATACTTCAATTAGTTTCCCAGCAGAGGGAAACTGTAGACAGATGCACATACAGGTAATTACATTTGCCAGCAGTCTCATAGCACTTGGATGTGAAATTTACATATATATTATTGTTTCCAAAATCTGATAAGCATGAATGCTCAAATTGCCAGAGGTATAAAATGCTTGAGCCACCTAGCTGCATTCCATCTCCCAGCTAGAAACACAGAGATGGAAAGAACTTATTCCTTCTAAAAGGGTATGTATGGTTGTGATGATATTGCCTTGAAAACTTAGATGATAGTGATGAATGGTCTTCCCTCTAAACTGCTGTCAATGTTAATATCCCTTGTTTCCAGATTAACCCCAGCTCTCTGTAGACGCAGTTGATTGTAATTTTCATCTTCATTAATTTTCTGATACAACACCTAATTGAAAGCAATAAAGAAAGCAAAGAAATTGTAAACAAGAAATGCACGCCTCTTCTAGCCAGCTTCAACTCAAACAATACAGATGTATTTAACTGTGTATATATTAAATTTCTTTCTTGATCATTTCATGAGGGCCAGCAAAAGAATGTTCACCTGATGAACATTAATGCTGACATGTTACTCAGTATGGAGAAATACAAAGTCATGAATTTTTGGGAGGTTAGGTTCTGTACTTCTATGTATTTATGAAAACATAAAACTAAAAGTAATAATCTAGCCTTAAACCTACACATTCCATTCACTGAGTTTTTAAGTGCTAACATAAAACATTATGGAATATTTAAACATCCAAGGTATTCAAATATCTTTAATCTGCCCGGTGATGTCCAAAACCCTTGTGAAATAATCTCTGACCGTGAAGTGTTCAGTATTAGAGGGTACTTAGGCTCCAATTCTTATCATTTTCTCTGATATTATCATGCCACTTTGAACTATTTCTCTCCCAGTTTCCATGCTTAAGGGAGCTTTAAGTTGCAGGGGGTACTAGCTATTCACTTAATCATCAAGGCAGCAGTATTTGCTTATATCTTACATGTGATCCTCCTGCAGATGGTTATTTAAATTTTCTTTATTCATATCTCAGTAACCAATCAAAAAACTGTGGGAAAAAAAAGGGTAACTGCAATGAGCTTTGAACAAAATGTCTCACGAAGATCTGAATCACTAGGTGTGCTGTGATTTCATAAAGGCCATTGCAGTGGCAGAGATAAGCTTCCAAATCTATGAAGGCAGAGAAAGCATCAAATATTAGTGGTGAATGGGAACTGAAGTGCCCATATTTAAAAGCAGGGACAAAAATTATCTGGGCAAGTGTAAGCCTATTAGTCTGACCTCTTCGGTTCACAAGAGCTTTGAAGGCTTCAAAGAAAAATATAAATTAAAGACAGGGAAGTAAATAGAACATAGGATAAGATGAAGCAGTGTTAGCAAAGGTAGCTCGTGCCAGACTGACTTGACAGCTTTTCTTGATAACTGATTTTCCAGACAAAGAAATGAAGTAGATATAATTTGTCTGGTTTTAGATAAAGCATTTTCTAAGGTGTCACTACAGAACTTCTACATTAATCTGAAGACGCTGTGGATTACTACAAGAATTGCAAGGTGAATCTGGATGAAGTAACAGCATGTAGTACTGAAAGGGAATATCAGGGATTAAAAGCATTTCTGCTACAAGTTGGGAACTCATCATCTGAAACAACATACGTAAAAACAATTTATTTAAGCTGATCACCAAGAGCACATCAGTATCAATATCACACAAGATGGATGTGAAAAAAGCAAATCCTGTAAATTATTGAATTATATATTTCTTATAAAAACCAGAAGGACAAGTATGAAGTTTCTTAGGCTATCATTCGGAATAATCTGTACAATTCTGTCCAGTAATCTTTAAGAAAGTGAAACTGAACCCACAAAAATATGGAGACAGTCTTCCAGTCAGAGGAATAAAATCTCTGGACTAGGAGGAGTTTTAAAGGGCTTGGCTTGTGAAGCAAAGGAAACGATGAAGGGAAACAGAGAAATCAAAAGGAAATAAACACAGTGAGGGCAAAAAAAACATATCCATAAGAAATGCATTAGATGATATCTTGCCAGCAGGCAGGATCAGGACACTTAACGCAGTGATTCCAGAGGTCTCACCCAGTCTTGTCTCTATATAAATATCGTGATTCCTTTCTAGTACTCTAGTACAGGAACACAAGGACTAGTTTTTTTCACGAAAAAGATTATAAGCAAGTTCTTTGCAAGTTCATTGGTGAAGTGTTTTTTTTCCACGTCTTTTCATTCTCCTCAGAAAAACCCCTAAAGTCACAGCATTTCACAGCAAAAAAACCTGAGTCTCCTTACTAATTACCTGAACCCACATTGTGTTCCATCCAAAAACTGACCATGCTGATGAACATCTGATTAAGACAGATACTCCTTCTTATTATTTTACCATCTTCAAAGTATAATTGCCATTTCTGTGTCATAAAATTCAAGGTGACCCAAAAAGTCACAGTACTATACAGGGGGATCATTCAGCACCAAAATTGCTTTTTGACTAACTTCAGTGAATTAAAGTCATACTGTTAAGAATGGGTGACTATTCCATAATTAAGACTCCCTCACTTTATTTAGAACTCCCTCTGTTTTCTAAGGCTTAGGTTTTAAATTTAAAATATTCATATTGTCATCCTGGTTTTGACATTGACAACATGGAAATATAAAACTGGCAAGCATAACAATTGTCAAGATATGAAGAAGTCTTGTTTTCTTCAAGAGCAGAAACAAAGAAAATGTAGAAAATATAGAGATGTAGACACCAAAAGCTAGGTACTTTCAAGTGCAAATATTTTCAGATAATAGCAGAAGAAACTATACCATTAAAAATATTTTGAAAGTGTGGATACAGGAATTTAAAAATCTCTGCTGTTACTAGAGCTATTTAGAGTGACTACCATCTTAAGCATAATGTCTTTTAATCAATAGCGGAGGACTAATTCTGCGATTCTTACATGGATGTCAGAGTATGGATGGAGGCCATCATTATATTACACAATATTGCCAGACCTGGAATTGTCTGTTCAGATTCTATTGCGTGAATATCCGACTGAAAGTTAAATTTCGTTTTTACGAAGAATTCATCTCGCAAATAACACTATGACAGACCTCTGCAGATGAACAGGGAAGCAGGGCTCAGACTAAGTTCTCCCCTGCTATTTTCATGACAATTATATCTGTCAATAGGCATAGCAGCACTTCTGACAAATAACAGTAGGCCTGAGCCTAATCTATGTTTTATACCTGAATCCTACACATTTTGGGCCACACTTGAAAGTAAGGGTTTAAGCGTACATAAAAATGACAGGTTGCTCAAATCACAGAAAAATATGAAGCTTGCTTGTGCAATGACCAAAATAGCTCTAACAGCTGACATAACACACTAGGAAGACAGGAGAGTTGTCAACTGGGAGTAAACCTAGTTGAAACGCAGTTGGAACATGTTCCTCCACTCTTTTAATGTCAAGTCCTAACACATGCTCATTTGTCACAGCCACCACAGGCACCACTTTCAGAGAAAAATAAGTGAGAACAAAGTTAGACCAGACTCTTCCAAAATGTGGATCTGGTACATAATGCAAATCCCTATTTCTGAGCAGATGCATAGGAAAATACTTTTTTCACTCAGAGATGCTAAAGAAAGGCATCCAGGCTGCACAAACAACCTTCAGCTACCAGCTGGGAAGTAGAACATAAAGTCCAGCAGGTAATGCAGATACAGAGCCTTGTACTCAGCAGAGGTATGCCCACACAGAAAAAACCACGAATTTTCTACTCATAAAAAATAAAAATGGCTTTTTTCTCTCTGCACAGGGCTTTATCAAATATTAGTGGGTTTTTTGCCCTGGCACTTTATCTAATCTGTTGCATAGACTATTTGCTATCTTGAGAATCATTCGATATACTAGATGATTTTGACTCTCAGTCTCTACTCCCTTGTCAGTATTCTAAAACAGTAAGATATTATTAATACCAGCTCACACTGAAAAACGAAAATTCAGAATATTCCTGTGATAGCTTGCTAGGAATGAATTCAAGCCAGGTCATTGCTTAATGATAGCTGAAGTATCTAAATGTCACCCATTTTCCTTGAGAAATCAAATCAATTTCCCACCCCCTTTGCAAATATCCCCTTTTGAAGGGCAACAGCAGCTATGTAAGAGTCATATGGACCTTCAACCCTGATTTTCATCCAAGTGAGTCTACCTCAAGAAGTAGTGCACTCTCTTTGGCATGTACTATGCCTGCCTTGCATATGGCATTTTAATATGGCCAGGAGCTCATTAAATAGCCAGTCATAACCAGCACTTCTTAAAAGTCTAGACCCAGCTTCCTGCTGCATAATATGTAGTTTGAGATTTTTAGGTAGAATACAACAGGAGAATGAATGACAAAACAAATCAATAAATAGTGTTTTGTTCCTCTAGTTCCTTGGGCTCCTACAAAATGCATTTAGTTCAGCATTTCAGTTTGAAGTTGGACTTTAATTTTCAAACAAATTTTCAAATTTTCTCCATTGACTCTGATCTGGATCACATCATGGAATAATTCTGGAATGATTCACAGCAAATTAATCCCTTTTAGATGAAAATTAAGCAGAAGATGAGCCCGAGAGTGCACCTAATGCATTCCTACAGTTTAGAGGTGTTCAGTTCAGAGCACAACGGCTAGTGGAAAACAACCTCCTCCACTAAATTAATATAACGTGGACATCATGCCCTCAGCAACAACAGTTTGGGTCTACAAAGCCACTTCTGCAGGGATAAACTGTTTGCTAATGTAGATGCAGCCCTATAATCTCATGCGGAAAGAGATAATTATTATAATTATTTTATCCTTGGATGAGATGCCCTTTCGGTTGTGATTAATCTGAAAAGCCTTTTCAGATCCTCAGAAAACCTCAATGGCATGTTGAAAGGGACCTGTCACTCAGGAGGCCCTCAAACAAGTTCTGATCTGCATTTTAGGGCCATTATTCCTATTGTGACACCATAGCAAAGGGAAAAGACAGCTTGTGTACCAAAGTCAGGGAACAGTTACCTGCAGTATATTGCCCTAATTTAGAGGGTAGAATACAGAATAAATTACTCAAATCACCCAGTGAATTGTTCCCTTTTGTGAAACAGCAAAACCCTTGTCTTTCAATGCAATTAACGACAAGAGCCTTTCTGTCTTTTTTTCACAGTGAGTATTACCTAACCTACAAGCAACTCTACTGTTAAGAAAAGCACAACTCATTGTAAAACTGCCAAACTGGATGTTTTATTGGCTCCATACCTGCCATTATCAGCCATCAGATTATTGATAGGTTTTCCCTGAGTCTTATAGCCAAGCTACCAATAGCAACACTGCTAAGATGAGTAGGTTGACCCTTTTAGGTGAATAACACACAGAAAATGACAGGCTAAAAGGGAAAGGCTAAGAAATTACTGCCTGGCAGTGGGTCAGGCAGACCTGCCCTGCTCACCCCCTACATTCCCCAGCCCAGAGGGAAGGCACTGGCTTCATGTTGCCCTGGCAGACAGGACTTGAGTAAAGGACCAAGCCTAAGTACACTTCAGTTAATATATCAATAAAACATTAAGGTCATTATTCATAATTAGGCCAAAATCTTTTTATTCCAGCCTAGCAATGTGAAATGTCTTTGAATTAGAAATTTATACGAGTGAACTAAATTTGAATAAAGACGATTTTGCTTCCTGATACAGACTTGGCCCAGAAAATACAGAGATGTTACCATATTTACAACAGGTTTAAATGTTTCTAACAAATTCTGCATTTGCATTTTATGCATGCTTAGTGGAACAACAAAAAATTATTTACTTTTATTTGCATATTATTATTAAAGAGTGCTGTCATTATACTTTCATAACAATTATGTTAACAGCATCAGTGTTAGAGACAAGGATATTCATGATTTCATGCATCTTGTGTCTAAACAAGAGGTTACAATCAGTGTTTGTGGTATTCATGATCAAAGAGAGGGTTGTTTTTTTCTTTTCATTCTTCATTTTATAATAATTAATTGGAACTGTATAGGAACTCAACCAAGTAATTCCTAATTTGCTGCAAGTAACAATCTAAATTTGGTAACATACAAGAGCAGTACAGTCAACTACAATTCTCTTAGTGCAGTCTTAGAAAGGCTTTTTAAGTGAGTCCTATAATAAGAGAGCATTACTCTCTAAATGTGCAAGACCTGAAAAGGATCTTTAGGTAAGTACAACATAGGAATGGCCATAAATGAAAGACATCAGAAAGTTACCCAAACATCTAAAGATAAATGGTGAGATAGAAAGGTTTAGAATGCTGTTTCAATGAAATGATGATTTAATTTCAGTAAGGGAACATTATATTTTGCAAGAGCACAGGTATAATACTGTTCATATATTATTTACTAAGAAAAAACTGATATAATAATATTTCCATATCATTTCAGTCACAAATATAGCTATTGCAGTGCCATCACCATCAAAGGAAATGATTATGAGTTTGCCAGACTTGCAGGAGACTATATGTATAATACTGAGATCAGCAGCTCATCAGATGTTGTTTTAATTTTGTAAAATCACCACAGCTTTCAAAATTTAAAGAGAAACAAAATGCAATCTAAGCCAAAGTGTATTTCCTTCTGCATCAGTTAATTTTATTTCATTTCAACAGCTATCTGCCTTTTGCTTCCCAAAATCCTTGCCAGTTAAAGGTGAAAGCTCTTCTTACAACACTGATACAATACAGGACATTCTCTGGTTTTATATTGCTCCTTGCATAATTTGCAGTTGCAGTTGCTAACAATGGGTCTCCATGTCAGTATCCTGTTGCACATTTTCCCTGGTGTTTCTCTTGAGTCTTTGATATTTGGTGTTTCTCTGAAAGCTCCCAAAGTCCAATAATTAGACAAGAACTTCAATTGTAATTATCCTTTGCAGTTTCACAGAAAATGGGATTTCTAAAGGCAACGAAACAAAAGGATCCATTTTCATGTACTAAAGCCTTAAGAACTTGAAAAATATAATCCTAGATTCCTGGACAATCAGATTTGGCAAGTATTGCCAAATTTTTGGTTTGGAAATAATCAGTGGAGTCACATATTTATTTTATGCTTCTTTTTCCATAGTATCTACAGATGCTGTATGGAAATTTATTCTGGATAACTATATTAAATATAATAAATTCACTTACATCACTATTGTTCATGTTTAATTAATATAAATGCTGAACCAGGAATATAAACAGTCTGCATAGAACAAGTCACAAATTCTGGAAAGGGGAATTTTCCCATAATTTCTTTATGTAAGCTTTGAAATTTCAGAGAAAAATAAAATTGAAATTTCAAGGTCAAAATGTATTAGCACACAAGTGATTTTAAAAAATGCTACCTAAATAATGAAAATTACTTACCATGGAAATGCATAAATTTAACAAAAAGCTACTAAGATAAATGGAAGTAAAAGTCTATTAATTAAGACTGGTCCTTCTATTTCAGGGGTTTTTTCTGTTTCTTTTAATAGGTAATAATATGTGCCCCTTCCTCTTTTACTGGTATCACAGCAATGCATGTTTCGTTTTAACTGTCTCACCCAAATGCTGCTAATTCTCCTGTGAATGGCGAGAATGAGGATGAATTCACATCTCAGAAATAAATCTGGAAACATGAAGAGCTATGAATCTGTAAAGATATTGTCTTCAGGTATTTCCAGTGGCTGCCTTGCTCCTGTATGTCCAGTCTAATACATTTCATTTGATGCTGGCAATTCCAGTTTCTTCAATAAAAAAAAGATGACTAAAATCCAGTTGAAAGAAAGTGTGTAGAGGACTCTTCTCTGCACACCGAGAGCTGTGTCCTTTTCCAATCCTGTGTTTGCATTGTATTTCACCTTAGATAGCATAGAGCTGATGAACCTGAACTGCATGCCATGCCCTCAAAGTTTAGCAGTCATCTCAAACTGTTTGTCATCTCATTAACTGCAAGATGTGCAAAGTATTTACATGAACAAACAATGGAAGGAAGTGGGAAAACAATTCACCCAATATGTATTGTTCCTATAAATATAAACCACTATATATTTCTAGTGCTCTGTCAGCCAGATTAAGCTCATCAAATACCAATTCTTTGCTCAGCTATAAAGAAAATCTTTTACGTGAGTTAAAAGATAAATGGGTCATTTCTCATGATGGCTGTAATTCAGAAATACTCATCTACAGGCAGTATAAGAAAAAAAAAGCTAATTTTTGAGCCTCACCAGAAGCTTTTTTTTCTATTTTGGCCTGTTCCTCAAAGTATGATATTTGTCAAATACTATTTGAAAATGAAAATTCTATGTTTTATTATTGCTTGACTGATGCCAATATGTATACATGGATTAATAATCTGAAAAGCAGGGATGGATGAGATGAAGCACACTCAATGGAGTCCTTTACTTACCCAGCAAGAGTATATTAAACAGCTGCAGTTCCCTCTTTTCACACAGTTATGACAACTATTTCCTCCTGGTAGAAGCAGCACCAATTGCACACTTATGCCAGATACCGAAGTGTGTTTGTGTGAGAGCATTTTTTCACTCCATTGTTCCGCCATGCAGAGTTCTCTCCTCAAATTATTGTTCATAGAATACCCCAAGGCACTGGCTCCGGAAATTGAACACCCAAATGAGATTAAGAAATTAGTCTATTCCTTGACATAATTTTCCAGAATATCTGAAGTCCTGAAATACCCTTTAAAGGTATTCTCTGTTTGTTAGCTTTCTTTATTAGTGGAAAGAGAATAAATGACATTTCACCCAGCAAAAGCTGTGATTTCATTATTTCAAAAACTGGAACAGTAGTCTACTATGTTCTGGTGCCAGCCTTAATCTCTGTAAGATTAGAAAACTGCTAAAATTTCTGCATTTTTTCCTGTCCTATAAAAATAATAATAAAAAAAACCTAAAAATAAAAACCAGAAAAATAATCCAAATATAAGAGCCCATAATATGCAGACTTACATGTTTTACAGCTTTTTTAAAACTTGAAATAATAACTTTGCTTTTCTAATGAGAATTTAACTCCTGTTGCTTTAAAATTCATCACTAAAATTGTATTCCAGTTGAGGGTATTTGACGAGTATCAAGAGTTTTGATTTACCTGGTAGCCAGATGGCAACTCTTGGTCTGAGGTTTGGTGTTACTTAGCTGGATTTTAGTTTTTGTTCTTAATAGGTATGGCAAATATTGTATCCTGCCACTACTATATTTTAGCATATTTAATTGCCAAGTTCACAAGAAACGAACCCACTGCTTTTCCCAAACAGATGGTGGAAGTTGATTTTAAAACTGTAGTGAGAGTTGTTTTCCAAAATGCTTGCAGAGCTTTATGGAGCCTAATTGGTGTTCGGTATGCACGTGGAGCATCAGCTCACGAGCCTGTTTGCAGTCAGAGGCCAAGAATGCAAGGTGTTGAGCTCTCCAGCCTGCAACTCTGCACTGGGAAAACCTTTGTACTTAAAACTCAGCACATGTTCCAGTTTCTGTGGAACTGGGACTACACCTTCAGTTCCTGGGAGACACAAGATCTTAATAAACACTGCTGTCCATTTTGTATTTTATTATTTACCCTTTCGTTACATATTTACTCTTTTATTAGTTTTAAATATGGGCAATTTACAGCTTTACAAGTCAAATAGGCATACAATAAAAACTAATTTTTAAAAGAATTCTACTTTAACTTCCAAGCTAAATCTATGGGTGCTGCAAAATCAAAAGTGATCTAGAACAATGGTATAAAAATGAAGAGTTTACATGAACATGAGAGTTTACACGAACATCTTGGCAAATAAAATATATGAAAAACAACACTAGGTGACATAAGTCAGAAATGTAGGTCCTAATATCTCCCAGCAGACTCTGAAGTTCAAATCTGGATCTGAACCCAAAGCCCATGGCTCACCAATCATTAATAACTATAATGTTCGAGAATAACTTGTGTGCAAATAAGGAAAAGCATAAAACTAAAAAGCCTCTTGACAACCCACATACAGCACAGGAATAGAGCTGGGGACATGATCTGGAGCAGCCTGTCTGCCCCAGAGTGACCTCAGAGCTCTGTCCCGCAGCAAGAGAAGCTCCTGCCCCCACCCAGCCTTGGCAGCCCCCGGCCACGGCTGCAGCAGCAGCCACAGCCCATGAACAGAGCTCTGCTGGAAAGCAATGGCCAGAAGCAGAGTGCCCTGCCAACAGCCTCCTAAACCTCCCCTTACCTCAAAGCACCTGGCCCATATAATTTATAAGAGAAGGTATTAAATACAATTGTTTCACATAAGTACAGTCCTATTCACACTGAAGCCATATATAAATGCCCACAGCTTTCACACCGTGCTCAGCACAGTACTATCTCCAGCAGCAGATGCCCAGAAAAATAAACAAGAGCTGCAACAAATAGTGCCCAAGTAACATGAAATCCTACCAACAACTGAACCATCAAGTTAACAGGTCACCGATATTAATTTGGATCTTTGAATACTGCAAAATATTATTCATTTGTACAGTGAAATTCTGATTCCTTACATCGTTACACAAAGACTAGGATAGAATAAATATAATGGATTAATGAATAATATGAGAGAATGAATAGTATGCATTATGCTGGGGGAAGATAATGATGTGCCATTAAATAGATCAGCTATTATGCTTCCTAGATTTCAATAATGTAGTTAAGGAAGAGCAAATAGGGCAAAAAAAAGGAGTGAAAGAAATGTAATGTTGTTAATAAAAATGTGTGCCTAAGGACCTTATGTGTATACTCCCTCACAATTTAATCTGATTAACAAAACGTAATAATTTTCAGCTCAGCACTACTTATGGGAAAAAAACCCAAGTATTCATCTTACATAAAATTTTGTATAAAATACTTCTCAGCTCCAGATAGCTAACAAGTTAGCTATTAGAGAGCTTGCATAATTTTATGACACAAAGTAGCGCTTATCACACATTTCACATCTAGACTCTAATGTAAAAAATTGTATCCAGTCATTGCTGGGTTTGACTGACTGGAACTAAACATGGTGGGAATAAAATGCACATTCTTTTCCAAATGCAAGAAGAAAGGATGTTCTCATTAAAATGATTTGCAGATATGACTTAAAACAACTTATTTAATCTTCACCTTTTTTATGTAAATATTCTTCAACTGAGAATTTTAAAAGTATAATTTAAAATAGATTTTGTAAGTATAATGAGATGCTCTGTCAGATGGGAAGACAAATTAAAAGTGCAATTCACACTGTTACAGCAGCACTGCCACCACAGAGCTACTAATCTTTTGCACAATGCTCACAGTAGAATGTACTCCAGTCTCTATAGGGCACGTGATTATAGACTTGCAGGGACACTGGGATTTAAATTATTCATCAATACAGATTTCCTTTTGCAGAAAAATTAGTGTGCCACATAAACAGTGAAACTGTTAATTCTTGGCCTTTTGCAAATTAACTGCCTGGTAACCGCATCTGCTATTACAGGCTTGTTTCCCTTGCAGTTACAATAGCAATATTCTTTCACACTGAAAGCAGTATACAAAAATAATGCAGAACATCCTCACAGCCAATTACATGTCCAGAATGCATTAGGTCCTGTAAGTGCAAACAGCCGTGCATGAGGCTGTCACAGACCTGACAAATGCCAGAACACAGCCACCACCTCTAAGTCCGGAGAGCAATGCCATCTTAGCTCCGGCATGCCTCTAGGTATGAACACCCAGAGGGGATAGGATATCAAAATAATTTCCCTGAAAAAGACTTGCAATTTTCAAACTGACAGGTATGGATTTCCAGTGAAGTGATATGTGCTTTCATCCACCTATTAACCATAGAACAGTACAAGCCCATTATTTACAAAGTCCAACTCCATCGACATCTAAGCAGTATTTATTAAACTTCCACACAAGTGGTACCTGCTCCATTTGGGCAGCATAGGTTGGCAACATTTGTGACATGCCAGATCTATCAGCATTTCAGTGGACCAATACCAGAAGTTGGTTTCTTCTACATTTGAGGGAACTGTCATAAAACTTTCAACCCATGAGATAGATTTAAATAACCTATTCCTAGCAGCTTCACTGAAGGTATTCATTGGGCACAAAGATAAACAGATGCCTAAAGTTTGGACATTATGAAAGAAAAAGGCAGAACAAATTAGTGAAAGGCATGTCTTGGCTCCTTTCTTTGTGCCTAGAAAGGTACTTTGGACTTGTGTCTAAAAAATTGTAACCGACAAGAAATTATAAAAAATGAAAGGCTTCACAGAAAAACATTTTTGACAGTTACTTCAAAAAAAGCAAATATCCTTGATTTTAATACATAATTTAATTTACTGCTTCTGCATTAGGAATGAAATATTCAAAAGTAAGAACTAGTGTCAGGAAGGAAAATATCAAACTCAACGAAATCTGGGTGAAACACCAATATTAAAATTAGAGAAAAAAATAATCAAAGACACTACCTAAATAATTAAGTGCAAAGAAATGCATACAGATTGATACTGGGACAAAATGCACCATCTCCAGGTCAAAATGTGAAATCTTTACCTTTGAAGCCTGAACAGTAAACAAAAACATATCTTCTGCCTATACTTCAGTTACACAGAGATCAAAGCTGTCCATAATGAAACACACCATGGAAACTTGTCCATTATGTCAAATTTCAGTTTACAGTTCTGAGAACTCATATGAAAATATTTTGGTCTCAAAGGACAAATTGCATTCTCATTTTAGTATAGTTCTTTACATACCACAGTAACCCTGTGTAACGGGTTGGGGTTTAATGAACAAGTTGAACCACCAGTTGTAGCTGGGATTCAGTTCACTAATTTGTTTTGGTGAGATATAAATGTATAAATTAGGAGAAAAACATGACAAAACAGGCCTACTCACTTCTAAACAGTATAAAGATAGTTTATTGTTACTAACTAGAATTAACAGGAAAAAACTACACTAAGAAAGTAAAAAGAAAAAAAAACCACATTCCTTCTTCTGCCAATTCCCCTATACTCCCTCCCCCCCGGGGCTTCTCAGAACCCTCAGACCTCCTCGCAGGTTTCTCAAGAGAGGGGACAAAGAAATTAACAGACATGGAATTTCTGGTCAGTATTAGAGTCCTTAAAAAGTCCTTCCA
>VZRO01003607.1:1242878-1255308 GCA_013397915.1 Daphoenositta chrysoptera | reverse complement strand
ACCCTGCAATGGAACTATAATGGATGTGGACCAGTCCTACATCTGACCAGTAAATCCAAACATTTCAGTTAGTCTTGATCATCCTCTCCTGGAAGGCCAAAACCACTACATCCAAAAAACTTTGGGAACACAATCCAGTATCCCCAGAAATGCGTTTATATCTAGTCAGCTTCCTCTCCTGCTATTTGAAGGACACTCAGAGGTTATGCAGACCAGCCAGGACTGTCTCTTTCTCACAACTATCAATGGAGGCAACCTGGCACATAATACTTTATTTCCCACAATAATAATCACAATACAAATGCTTACAGCTCAAGGAGATCTGTCTACAGGAGCTGAAATATAATTTGGGACACAAACCAGACACTACTAGGGGAAGATTTTGCTGACTTACATATTGCTTTTCATAAAAGCTGACTTTTTAATTTTTGCAGATATGTTCAAGATACTGAAGAAGGATGTATTTTACTCTGTAAGAACATGGTTGATCTTAATCCCTAAACTAGTAAATATCACTGATTCCACTGTGACAAAATCCAGGAGGAGTAAATTTCCCCCACCAGCAAGTTCTACAGACCGAGACACTCTGCCCAGGAATATAGACCTGAACCTAACCCAAGAGGAAAAATACACTGCAATACTCTTCCCAGTTTTTAGTCCAGATAACGCTGTAATTTAAAAATGCATCAGGTTTCACTATCTAGAACAGGTTTATTTGTTACTATGAACAATTCTGCTTTTTCAAGAACAGTGTTCAATTAATTCACCTTTACTCCATGACAGAAGCAATGCAAAATAGTACCCATATGGAAATCAGTCCTGGTTTCTAAATATTTTATGACAGTTTGTAGCACTGGCAGATGCAGTTGCAGTTTTTATTGTAGTTAGGTTTCAGGTGTGAAGTTAAGCACCTTTTTTCTCCAGTGTGTATGAATTGAAAAATTGATTCTGAAATTATTATTAGAAAAAAACAATTCACAGAATCATAGAATGGTTTGGGTTATAAGGGACTTCAAGACCATGTAGTTCCAGCCCCCTGCCATGGGCAGGGACACCTTCCATGCATCAGTTTGCTCCAAGCCCCATCCAACCTGACCTTGAACACTTATAGGGGCACTATAGGCACCACTTCTCTGGGCAACCTATTCCATGGTCTCATCATCTTCACAGTAAAGAATTTCTTCCTAATATCTAATCTAAACCTATTCTCTGTCAGTTTAAAGCCATTCCCCCTTGTTTTATCACTATATGCCTTTGTAAAACAAGTGCACACAGTGACAGGACAAAAGGGGTAATTCTAAATAATATTCAGGGAAGTCTTTTTCACATAGTCTTCCGTACAAAATTTCTGTTCTAATTATTCTAACTATCTGCACATACAGACAGCATATTTGACTTCAAATGGACAGAACACCACACAGTGGTGATGACCTGAAGCACTTCTCCTGCAAGCTTTGATATCTTTCCAGGAGAACTCCAGAATGCCAATTCTTTGGACACATGTAAGGATAAAAGAATTAAATCTTTTTTTTTAAGTACAATTGGCTTTAAACACAATCTTTCCCTTTTAAATGCCATTTATTTCCAAATATGTATTTTGGTCTTGATTCCTCTAACTAAAAAGTAACGTAGTGAAAGCCTAGCACTGCTGAAGGGGCACTGAGGAAAAGATAATTTCCTTTCCCATTGTCTTACTTGTATCTCTGAGACTAAAAATCCCAGTACTTGTGATAGACCAGTACATCGTAGGTAATGGAGCAGCCAGCCTACATACAGCTCCATGCCACTGCAGCTGGGCTGTTTCTGTTACTACAGCTAATTCATTTAGCAGCAGATTAACTACCTCAACATTGCACAAAGAAGACTGAAGGCCAGATCCCTTGGTAACTTTAAAGAAAGTCCAAGCACAGAGGAAATTCCTTGCAGATAAAGTACAGCCTATAAAGTTTCCAATTTTTCTATTCCATTCCTTTCCTCAAAGGGAGAAGAGGGCTGAGCCTGGATAATAACATTGTCCTTTCAGCATAATTACCCAGCTTTGTCACTGCTTCACACATAATTAAGTATTAATATTACCCTATAAGTAAACAATACCTACATGATATCTCTGCAATGGGCAAGAAAGCATTTCCTTGTACCTAAGCTGTTCACTGGAGTAAAATTGCAAATTGCATGCTGAATCAGAAGCCATGCTATACTGTCAGATATTTTTTATTAAAATGAATTTGTTTGCTCTTCAGTACAATGAACCATTAAAAAATAATTTGCACAATGCTAGAAGTATTCATTATTGCAGAGGTTTCTATACAGCAAACAGTGTGTCTAAATACATGAATCATCCCATAAAAGATACTGGACACAGGACTGTTTGGAAACATCATTACATGTGTGTCCATACTGTAAAACTGCATCTGATGGTTTAACCCCAGCCAGCAGCTCAGCACCACCCAGGTCACTCTCTCCATCCAGAAGGATGGATAAGAGAATTAGATGGCTAAAAGGGAGAAAAACTTGTGGGCTGAGATAAAAGGAGGTTAATAGGTAAAGGAAAAGCCACACACTCAAGCACATCAAAACCAGGAACTAATTCAGTACTTCCCTTGGTCAGGCAGGTGTTCAGCCATCTTCAGGCAAGCAGAGCTCCATCACACATAATGGTGACTTGGGCAGACAAATGCCTTCACTCTGAATGTTTCCCCTTATTCTTTCTTTCTTTCTCCCAGCTTTTATTGTTGAGCACGACACTGCTCTGCATTATCCCTTTAGTGAGCTGGGGTCAGCTCTCTGTGTGCCCTCCCAGCTTCCTGTGCGTCCCCAGCAAACTCACCAACAGAGCAGCAGCAGAGGCCCAAAGCCTTGATGCTGTGTCAGTGCTGTTCAGCAGTACCCAAAACATCCCTGTTATCAGCACAAAAAAACCATTTCCAAGGAATAGGGGCACTATATTAGATGTTCTTTGCCTAAGTGCTGATGACTGCATGGGGAAGGATGCAAAAGGCTGTTTAGAATGAGGTCTTCCATGTTCATTTGTAAATTTTCAGACAAGTCAACTTTAGAACTGCTCAGTCTGACCTCTGTCCTGTATTTAAAAATCACCAATCCAGGACAGAGTTCAAACAGCAGGATTCCTCATACTGCAGACAGCATGGGTGTTATGCTGTACCAAGATCATTGAAATAATAACTATAAATGCCTTATTTTCCATAATTTGGTTTCATCACTTTCAGAAACTCTCTCTGTGTTTGCCTTTTAAAAATATCCTATAGTGATAAATTTTAGAATTTGCTTTTCTGTTGCAGGAAAAAGCACTTCCACTTATTTGTCTTAAACTGCTAAAGGTGCTGCTCCTTAGTTACAGTGTAACAAGAAAGAATGATCATTTATGATTTTGTACATATTTTCACATTTCATTGCAGCTGTCTGTTTTTCAGAGGAAAGAGCCCTAGTTCACATTGTCTTTTCTAATAGCACAGGTGCTCCATGTTCAGTTAAATTCCCTGTACCCTTCCTAGTTCTTCTCCACCTTTCTGTGATAGAATGCGTTAATCTTGCATGTAGTATTCAAACAAGCTCTTCAGCATGTAATTGTATTAGTTTAATGAAGTTCCAGTGTTTGTTCTCAAACCTTTACCTTTACTTCTCTTTTTCAGTCTTTAGCATTGAGGTGACATTCTGAATGAAATATCTGCTGTGATTCTAATATTGCTAAATGATAATAACAATGGAAATTTTGAGGTCATTATTCTGTATATGTAGTTAAGACCATTTCCTCTGCATGCATCACTTGATATTTATTGACATTGAATTTCATTTGCCATTTTATTACCCAGTAACCCAGTATTGTACCATCAGAATCTCATCACAGACTGTTTTAAATACTAGGCATTACTTTGTTTTGCCTGCAAACTTTGTTGCTCTAATGCTCATCTCATTTTCTGAATAATTTGTGAGTCTGTGATATTCAAATTTATGAACATGTTGAACAGCCCAGGCTCAGCACAGACTTCTGCAGGAATTTATTTGTAACTACACTCCATTATAGGAACAAACCATTTATTTCTATCTAGAAATCTTTTAATAAGCTGGCAATATGGGTCTTTTTTACAGGAATTTGTTATAATCTCTTTCACAGTTGTGCTAGATTATATAATCTGCATCATCTTAAACCAATGTTTACTGACACATTCAAAGAACTCTAGATTTTTTATTCATGAAATCCCTCTAGTTTCCAATCCATTTTAGTGCTTACTGCATCTATTTATCTATGTGTCCACCAATATTACTCTTTATAATAATGTCTATCAAATTGTTTAATGCAAACTTCAAATTTACTGGTATGTAATTCTCATCCTGAGAATCCCCATTTTAAACACTAGTATCATATTTTCCACCTCCTACTCATTCAAAATTGTAGGTTGCTTATTACTATTAGCAGGCCAGCAGCTTTATATTTAAGTTCATTGGAACATTTGGATGAAAACTATCAGATCATGGTGAACTGTTACTATTCATTTTATTGACCTGTTAAAAAATGACTTTTATTGACACTTTAATTTGAGAAAGCTCCTCAAATATATCATCCATAAAGAATTACTCTGAAGAAGGTATTTTCCTAGCCTTTTCTGCATAATACATAAATGCACACAATTAATCAGATTTTCTGCAAAATGGTCTTATTACACTCAATGGTTTTGATTATCTCCCTATCTTCAGCAGTCTCTTGCAAATTTCCCAGTTCTGTTGGGGGGTGGGGGAATGTGTCTGTTAATTGTAGATTTCCTTTAGCAAGTTGTCCCTCAAAATGTTTTTGTCTCATTTCATTGCAACTTTACATTTGAACTGCCAAGTTTACATTTATTTCCTCATTTGAATGCATGCCTGTGAATTCTAACAGTTTCTCTCTGATTCTAATTTAACATGTTTTCAGTATTTTGAAAGTATTTTACAATTAGCCCTTAAGTTTATAGTTTATTAAATGTATCGAACTTACCTGCAAGAATTTTTATCCATGTTGCTGCTTCCTTCAATTAGTTTCTTTATGCTTCATCTTTCTCACAATCCACCTTTTTAGTGTTAAACGGTACACTGGAACTTTTTAGATTTCTTTTGTACAACATATTTTGAGGCAAAGGAAATCTCTAAACATTACTGTGTTTTCCGCTCTTGTCTCTTGTTATTTATCTGGGGAATTCTCATTTACTATCTCTTTCAGTATAAAAATTACAGGTATCTATGTGAAATTGTAAAATAGAAACTTGACAACACGCAATGGAAAGGACACTGTTCACCCAGTATTACTTTAGACTATGGAATTCATTATCAGATTTAGGCTAGGTGTTCAATAAGACAATATAATAAACATTTCCCTACTTAGGCATGCCATGGCAACCTCCATAAAAATCTGTGACTTATTTTAACAGATACCATATATTACTTAACACTCCCACCAACCTCCATTGTGTCTTACTGTGTCATTTCTATTTACTTTCCACTCTACTGATGCATGTCTCCCTCATTATCTTCTCTCCATTTTACTCCAGAGATGCCTTTTATACCAATAAAATTTAAAGTTAGCCATTTCCATTTCAAAATTTGGGGTTCAGACTTGAAATGGGGAGATGGAGCTGAACATGGAAGACACACACAGGGAGTTATATGGAATATCAGTGTATTGCTGGTACTCAAGCTAAGTGCAGGATTACTTAACAGTTACTCCAAAAGCTAGAAACAAACATTAACTAGGAAAATGTGTTTATTTACAAGATACTAACTATGTCATATTAATTCTATGTGTGGATCTTCTCATTCTAAAACAAGAAAGACTTATTACAAAATAGTTTATTTCCAAAAGTGTGTGTACATATATGTAACATTAATCAGAAGACTTTACTGTAAGCAACTTTTCTCTCATCAAGTAAAGTATTCATTTTCTTAAGTCATAAATATTCAGTGACAGTTGGTTTTACTTTTCTCTAAAAATTTACACAAAATAAACACAATGTTGTTCATTTCATATAAGTCTCTACCAACACTAAAATAGAGTGCTGTGTACTCTCAGAAAATTAAATCTCACTTCTCTTCGCAATTCAAATTCTGAAATAATAATTTATTTTAAATCTTCTTATTGAATGGAAATCTCAAATGCAAATTACAAAGGTAAAGGTGAAGTGGTCAAACTGAAACTAATCACATACAACAGTGAAGTGGAAAGCAAATAAAATGGAAGGGCAGATGTGGCACTTAGGGATGTGATTTAGTGGAGGACTTAGTAGTGCTGGGTTAATGTTAGACTTGGTGATCTTAGAGGTCTTTTCCAACCTAAACAATCTATTATTTCAAACTTTCTTCCAGAAGTTGAGTAAAATATAAAATTATATAAGCACTTCATTGGCTTTCAGTTCCTAGTATGTGATATTACCATGTCATACTTGTGCAGACATATAAAACAGACAGACAGAAAGGCTACAACTTTTCTTCAGTCCAGAAATTCTAGCCTACTATTAGTTGAGAAGTGAACAAGAAAATATTTCATCTTGTTTCTCTCCATAGGAACAAGGCCTAAAAAAAGGAGAAGCAGCATGTCAGACCAAACATTCCTATAACTCACTGTCCTGTCTCTAGCAATAGTGAATAATGACACCTAAGGAACAATATAAAATAAAGCACATAGTAGGAATACCATTATAAACTCTCCTTTACCCATAGAATACTCCAACACAGAGCTGGTCAAATGCCTCTTTTTCAGGTTGAAGTACACTGGCACAGAAAGTCACTCTTAATTTAAGGAAGTCATTACACACCTTTCACGAGTCACATCCTCTTGATCTTTTCTAATTCTACTCTATAGTTTTCGGGACTAGAACCCTACAAGTGTACCACTTCTCAAGGATGAAGACAGGCCAGAGATTTTACAATGCCATAATGATGTTTCCTGCTTTGTTCTCTATTCCTTCCCTGCACTTTTTTCCATTTTATATGACGCTTTTGTGCACTGTTAAATCAGTGGCTATTTCTAAGCACTGAGCTGACTTTATCATTGAATGATCTATTATAATTCCAAGATTTCTACCTTGAGTGGAAATAATCATTCAGAGCCCATCATTATGAATGCAAAGTTAGCTTTTCCTCCCAATGTGCATCACTACCAACACTGAATTTCATCTGGTACTTTGTCCCACCATCCCCCTGTATTGTGAAATCTTTTGCAAATCTCATCAGTTACTTTCCATTTTCACTTCACTGAATAGATTAGTATCAGCACACTTTGTCACCTCCCTATTCACCTCTTTTTCTAGATCATTTGTGAACATCTTGAACAGATAGGCTTAACACAGATTCTTCTGGACTCCACCAACATTGTCCTACTGAAAAAAAAAAAGAATTTTCCTGAAAAAAAAGGAATTATTTTATTTTTCTTAACATTTAACTATCCATTAGTCTAAGAGAAGAACTTCCCTCATGTCTCATTGCAGCTTAATTTGTCACTAGTTTTGATGAACAGTTTTTGAACAATTTGATGAACATGAACAATGATTGATGAACAATTTGAAACATCTCTTCAGAATGCAAGTGAAAAATAATTTGCAAATATTTTTTGTTATTTTTATGAAAATTTATTTATTTATTTATAATTTTCTGAATTTTGAAAAAAAATTTTTTCTATAAAAATACATATGTTGTTGATTAAATATCAACAACACCTCAGAATGATCTTTTGTTGGAGTTCTGTGCATTGTGGCACAATGGTCTTCATTTGGCAAGGACCTTGACTTTATGTAAGTTGCTCTATTCAATTAAGAGCTTCAGAAAGTACTTCACAAGAATGACATTTTTATAAATCAGGACAAGAAATGAGCTAATTAAAACCAAAACATGAGGTTTGCTTATATGGCAGTGGATGCTAGTTCTCACTGCTTTCAGTTTCTACACACTGAAATAACCACAGTCTACACAATACCATTTTTTTAAAGTTATTTACTAGTGAGACGCTAGATCATGGTTCAGAAGGCCTTTTAAACTTTACCAAAGAAAAATACACATTGTGGTCAAATCCCAGGACATCTAGAAGTACCAATCTAAGACCAAAGAATGCAGAACAGCTTACAAGCTTTATCTTTAGCTAAGTTAGCTAAGCCCTAAAACCAACAATGTTCATGGCGCTGCCCTCAGGAACAGGAAGCACACCAGGAGTTTTTTCCCAGGGTACTGCTGTAAGCTACAATTTACTGGAGAAAGTGCCAAGCCAGCAGGGGGTCATAGGATTCCAATACCAACAGGAACCAAAAAAACCAAAAGGTATCACTAAGAAAGCAAGGCACCTTCACTACATGAGAATCCCAGAAAATGCTGGCAATGGAAAAGGATGGCATATGCATAGAACACAGCCGATCAGGGAAAGAGACACAGACAGCAGTTATTCCCCTCTGAACTCCTACCATTATAACCCTGGCTTTCCATGCATGGTGGATATTGCTAGTAGTGAAGCCTCCTAAAGTTTAAATATACCTATTATCTGTTAAAAGGGGCAATTTTGCTATACAGGAAATCTGTCATGATCTGTTATTGGATTATGGGTCACTTAGCTGTTCATTAATCTTGAAAAACATTTAATTTATAGGTCTCTCTTCCCTGTCCCACAATGTCATGCCTACTTCTTGTGTTAGATACTCAGAATGTTATCAAGGTGCTATCAGTAATTTTCCAAACTCTCCATAATGAGTTTATCACTTCTTCTTCAATACCCACCCAAAAGACTATTTACCACCTATCTTACCTTTTCAGATTCTCAAAGCAGTGATACTCAATTTTTTTTCTTCTTGTTCAAAATGAGGTGACATAAACCTTAACAATAGACAAACTATTTCTGAAATGCAAGAAACCTGCTTAAAGAAATCTGCTTAAAGATATCTGTTTAGTAATCTGCTAAAAAATTCTGAAGCACAGGTCAATGTTAGTTTCTATGACTTACGTTCAGGCAGTTCTATGCTGATTTTACTTTAATTCAGTGCAATTTTTATATGAGTATGCTGGCACAATACGAACCTGAATGCCACAATACTAAAGGATTTATATCAAGAGATATAGCTGAACTTTCTATGACCACTATTCTGCTAGAGTTTTTCAAAGTTGTTTCATTTTTTTATTTTGTACTAACCAGATGATTTCTACATCTTTTGCTTTTATATTTACCACATCGAGATTGCCAAGCAGATACCAAACATGGATGATCTGTGAATGTTATCATTCTTTGTGCTTTTACTTTGCAGCTAAGCAGCTGAAGAAGGCTGGAAACTGTAGTGCTGCATTTCATTAACAAGATACCAATATGATTTGTAAAACTAGATGCAGAGATTTCTCTGTTTCAGTTACAGAAGCATCACAAAAGAAAGATAAATTGGAAGTACAACCTAATGTCTCTGCTCAGTCACAGCCTTTATAATCCTAATCAATAAACAAATTGAGCTCAGTCAGCTTGCTCTCTTACACTGTTCATGATGAGGCAAATACCTAACTTCAGCAATTCCTACAAGACAGTTCCTTCACCATAAATTTAGAAGTTTCAGCAATAGAAATTATTCTGTAGTACTTGAACCACTGCAGGGCAAACTAACCTTATCACTCAGTCCAGAACAGATAGTCTTTCCAGCTAAAAAGGGAATCTGGAAGAACTGTTCTGTTTACAACATCAGTGTCCAAACTTCCCTTTGCTTTCCTAGGGATGTGCCTTCTTTGCTGGTTTCAGACCACAGGGATTAGCTACACATTGTCCAAAATACCTCATTGTCCAAACCCCTCAAACCAGCAATTACCTTAATTGTTCCGTTTTCTCAATATAAAAAATGAAACATGCACGTCAGGGTACTTTAGTTCAGAAAGAAAAGGCAGTAACTCACATGAGCAACACCCAAAATTATGTAGACAGTGGAGACTGAGGGTGTACACTCAAAAAAAATGAAGGGGGAAAATATTTTTAGTGACATGGGACAGAACAGAGAGGAGACTTGTTTCCTTTCAGTTTCTCTTGTTTTCCACAAGAACTGCAGCAAAGTAAGCCAGAAATCCCAGTATCTGGCCAGTTTTAGGAAAGAGAAGAATAAAAAAGGAATGAAAGAGGAGAACTCCTCAAAACTCCTCAAAGAAACAAGGCTAGACTACACTGAAGCACAGAGACGGGAGGACAGGAGGACAGGGTCTCAGGAACGAGGAGGCAAAAGGAGGCAATGCAGCAAAGAAAATTCGGAAAGGTTTGTCATGACTTGAAGGAAACTGCAGTTTCAGTATTTCAGTGTTCTGCCTGGTACTGCTTTTAGGTCCTGCACTGCTGAATGCAGGGAACTTTCCAAAATGTAGTCAGTAACCTCTTCAGACCTCTCCAAGCAACATGCCCCAGCATAAGCAACAACTCAATTTAAATGCATTTTGGACATTCAATTTTTCCAGGAGAAGTCAAGCATGGAGCATATGGTAGTAGCTTGCTGTTAGCTGAAAGTTTTCAGCCGTGTACATTCTATTCTGCCTCCGAGTGTCTGACCGGTAATTTCAAACTTTTTAGTAGATATTTGTTGTTTAAGTTGTAACTCTCTTGTCACATTTTTTTTCTTCCTATTCTAAGGCAGTACATTTTCATAGGTTTCTAAGGCAGTAAGGTACTTTCATTTTTACTTTTGGTTTAAATTTGAATTTAAAAAATACAAATCTAGTAAAAATTTCATAAAGTGTGTAAAAAGTGCCATAAAAAATCCCCAGGAAGGAAAATAAAATCCCACATAAAATAATTTTCATTTTAAAGTATTTAAAGGTATGTGAAATCTCCCTTGATCTTTTCATTTAATATTCATGAGTACAGTAAGAAAAATTATACAAAACATTCTAAAAATTTCAAGTAGTAAAAGTTTCAAGTAGGAAGATAAGCTCTTATCCCAAACTGTGCACCATGGCACGATCATCTTTAGTTCTTTCTCAACTCCTGTAAAGGGCCAAAAGAATTGTATGAATACAGCCAAGTGTCAACTATGCCATCTCCTCTTCTATCATTGTGCTGTAGATTAAATAGTTCACTGAAAATTGAAAAAAAAAAAAATTCAAAAAAATCATAGAATCCATTATGTTGGAAAAGACATTTAAGATCACCCAGTCCAGCCACGGAATGGACAAATCCCAATACACATGATGAGGAGTGAATTGTATAACATTTTAAAAGTGGTAAGATTCAGTCAGACTACATGTATATTGGGTTAAAAAACTAAGTAGATATAATTAATTTTTTTTTTAAAAGAAAGTTAATGTGATGATTCTCATCTACTTGCAGATCAGTACAGTGGAATGGCGAAAAGGACTAATGAGACACTTGCTTTCCCAGAAAAGCATTTAAAAGTTCAAATGAAAAGCAAGATTAAAAATTTTATATTTAAATATGTTTCCATCATCCAAATTTGAATAGGTGATTTAGGGAGAAAATCCTTTAGGCTTTAAATCATCACATTGTGCATAACAGCAGAAGAAACTTTGAATTCCTCTTTATGATGAAAAAAAGATATTTTGAGCTTTCCTTAAGAATTTTGTGGGTTTATTTTGCCCTAAAGCACACACAAATACTTAACCCAGCTTTAAATCTATCAAATTACAAAATATTTTCTTCAGTTGATTTCAAGATGTAATTTTAAAAGTAGCAATCATTTTCACTGTTAATGTTGCTGTAACCCTGCCCTGCAGACCCTATTTTATTTAGGACCTAGTCTTCACTGTATTAATATTGGGAATAAGAGTGATAGTCAATAAAAGGAAAGAAAATAAAGATTCAGCTTTGTAGCACATTGCAATTATATTTGGGCGACATCAAGGAATGACATCTAGTGATTATGTAAGACAACTGCATCTATGTACGTGTATTACAGGTTTATGATATAGTCCAGGAAGCACTCATTAACTCATTCATTAATTTTTCAATAATCTGAAATAAAAATAAATTTGACCTAATTTTTTTAATTGCCTAATTTTTTTCAAAATCAGAATACAAAATATGTCTGATGAGACATCCCTGGAGACTGGAATTTTGGATCAGTATCTCATTGGCCATTTGTAAATCTTGGAAAATCTCCAAATACTATTTTTCAAAGTGCAATAAGGCTTTCTTTCCAAACTGTTTGCTTGTAGCAAACATCAGACAGCCATAATTCCAAGAAATATTGTTCAGTAAATCCCTTCTTTGTCAAGGGACAGCACCATTTCCCTTAAAGTCTCCAAAGTGCACAGTTACCCTGAATGCAGGTAACAGCTAACCAACTCTTCCTCAACCAGCTGTGTCACAAGAAAGCCACTCATTAAGACAGTGAAAGGTCAACTGAGCTTCCCAGGACATCAGCAATAATCACACGACTTGAATATTCATCAAACAAAGAAAAGAATTCCTTAAAAACAAAAAAAAAAAAAA
>VZRO01003607.1:1141241-1242836 GCA_013397915.1 Daphoenositta chrysoptera | reverse complement strand
GGAAGAAAAAAAATCCAGGCCATTCAGTCTTCTGCTGTGATCAGCTGGACTTTGTAGTTAATTGGAAAATTATTTCTTTGTGTTACAAAGTCAGATGTCTACGGCAGAAGCAAAGCTAAATATTAATTTTATCAGCACCTACTATAATTCTGCACTCCCACATTCTCAAATCTCCAAATTCCTGAGCAAGTGGCTGATTATTAGATTCTCTAACAGTATACCTACATCCATTCCAGGAGCCTGAATAGTCTATCTACCTGTACTTTAGCTGCCACATAGAGATGGTGGCAATTCTGGACAGTGTTAGCACATGCTGCTAAGTAGTTTAAGGGTTCTCATAGTGGTATCTCGTTTCATGATGAGATCCATAAATCTGAGAGGAGAATTTTTAGACTGTTAACCATTCCAGATCTAGACCATTATTGTCAATCATCGGTCTGGGCTTGCCTCCATACATTTTTGTCTTAAAAGTCATATAACAGACAGCATTTCAGATACTGTTCTATGTACTCCTCCTCCACATGCTGTCCATGCTCTCCAACAGTCTCCTGCTGTTTCACCCACCACAAGCAGCTGCCGAAACTACTGGAAAGTCTGTTCAATACTGGTAGTAGACACTGTATTTGAAGCATCTGAGGCAAATGCAACACACAGTTTCAGAGCTGTAATAGCCATTTTTCCGTGCTGAATAGATACAAGCAATGTTTGCTAGCAAAAATACATACCTGGAATAGGAAGAAGTAAATGAAAAATGTGTCATTTAGCCCCAAATTGCAGAATTCCTATTTATCCTTGTAGATTTCCAGTTTTGCTAAACCTCTACCATAGCAGGGCACCCAAGTGGCAGGGTAAAAAGACTGAGATCTGTTATCTTGTTTTCAGTATAAAAATTTATGTAATTATGGAAATCGCATAACCAATTATGAATAATCTATAGAATGAAAACTGTTCACCTAAAAACTCTGTACAACATCCAATGAATTCATTTAGAGAAATAAATTATTCTAAGTCATAAGTCATTTGCCAAATAAATTATTCACTGTGAATTGTTCACCCCCTAGTAATCAAGGGCTAATCTGCTGTTCCTCCAAGGACCAAGTCAGCGGAAGAATGCAAATTAATCTGGAAATAGTAATAACCATTGATCCATCTCTCTGGCATATATAACAATGCAACTTCTTCTTTCTTTATAAAGGCTACAATAATTCATTCGACTAAGATCAAATCTGGAAAGCGGAAATACTCAAAATAAAATAAAAAGCAGAAAGTAGAAAAAGTTCTTCTCTTGCAACAAACAGTAATATTCTACCCAAGCAGAAACCATTCTAAACAGTTTAGGTGCTTACACTTACGTTGTGGTATTATAATCCTCTTTGTTCTCTCAGTTATTCACTCAGATCACTCACACAGCTTAAATTCTCTAGGTACTATGTTGAACAAGAATTTTTTTCTCAAGATTTTCAGTGAAGGAATGTGATATCTGTTTGATTTAATTTCACTTTCACTTGGAGAGATAATTTGGGAGGCTGCTGCAAGAAAAGCAAAAACCAGTGTCTGAAGGTAGTTATTCCATGCTTCTCCAAGGAGAAAGATCCCTGAGGCAATAGCATACTTGTTAAAATGATGCTGAATGATTCTCATGAAATCTTACCAGAAATAAAGTAGCGTAAATGATTTAAGTATGCATGGTTAAGTAGTGACCTTGCACTGGAGCTGGGGTTTGGATTAGCACGCTTCTTTTGCTTCTTATTTTCTGCTATTCTATACTTAAGTAAGTAGAGGCTTCTACCCTAGCTGCAATACCTGTATTTCTCATTTCTCATCCCTCTTCACTGCTACAGCATCCTCACCTTCTCTATGTTCCTTACTTGTAGGTGCAATACATTTGTCTCCTGGCATATCCTCTAGCATACTCCCGTTGGTGATTCCTAACTTTCTGCATTTTTGTTTTTTCCCTTCTTATCTCCCTAACCACATTTATTTATCACAAGTTAGTATTTTGTTTTTCCCTCTAATATCAGAGTACTTGTAATTCCCTAAAAGGGCTGGCCTGTGGTCAAACCATTTCCCACAGCATGCCAGGTCATCATGTGGCAAATCTTCTGAAGGCAGTGGGCACAGACATGTTATTTGTGAAGCAGTTCATGGATTCCTGATTCACGTGCCTTCACTGGTGAAAGGAACATGTGTACCTCAAGAGCTCCAGGTCACCATTCCCTTTTCAAATCCTCCAGATTCTCTTGCTGATACTCTGGATGCATAGATTTCCTCACCTCTTCCACTTCTGTTCTCTCTGCAATATCATTGCACCACCTTGTCCTCCTGGCTCTGGCTTGCTGGGCATCAGCACCACCAGAAGAAAGAAAATAATGGCAAGGATCCTTCATCAGCTCACCTCTCTGAGAAAATCATGACCAGATGTTTCTGAAAGTGATGGGCTCTCTCAGACATGCTCTGCTCCATCCTGTTTTCCTGAGCATACTCAATCCCTTTTTGAGCCCTTGACCCTCTAAACCTTTCCTTTTCTTTCCCTTGGTTGTTACCCATCATCAGTTGACTATTCACTTCATGCTTGCTCAAGAGATAATTTAGGAATATAACAAAGGAAGGCTCAAGCAGTGTGGGAAGGCCATTTCTCTTGACTGATATGCCTCAAGATCCAGTCTTATGTCCTCAATGCATTCCTTAGGTTAGCTGCATACTATCCCTTTCCATGTACTCTTAACAGATCTCAATGGGAAAGTGACTTCCTGGCACACAAAAATATTCATGATTTCAACCACTTTGCTTTCCCATTGAGAGGAAAACTAATGCCAAATTCTCCAATCTTTTGCAACTTGAAAATGTCAACAGAAGATATTTCCTTTTTTTAATTCCCATTCCATTGCTGATATTACTATAAAACAAATACATGTTTCAAAACAATTGTTTCAATTAAGAAAAACTAAAATCTTCATTTGGAAAATGGAAAAGTGGGTGGTTTCCACAATTTTAAAACTGTTTCAAAACTATTTTAAACCAGGAAATTAATCAAAAAGGATGTCCCACAAGCAGTTTAAGTTCAGTTCTGTCAATGTTTTCCAACTAAAAATGGTTTACTCAAAAATTACTCTGATCTACTGTATCTTGTACATTATTGATGTTGTATTTATAAGTAGTTTTACCTAAGTAATTGTTTCAATTTGGTTGTTCTAAAAACTCTATATTAAAACTTTATATCAAAAATGCATTAGTACACAATATGGATCTTGTATTATGTTTCTCATTGCATAATTCCACCAAGATCAGGTGATGTTCAAATAATCCCAACATTTTAAAACCTTACTTCTCACACTAAAAACTGTGAGCTCTATACTTTAAAAAATTCTGAGAAACAGTAAAAGATTCATTCTTTATTATAGTTCACATCCCAAGTTTGGTGAAAGCTTGACAGGTTAACACTGGTACTTTGGAGAACTGAGACATGAATTAAAACTTAGCTCTATAACCTCTGTTCTGAAAATCAAATCCTACAAAGGGATCAACTGCAAATACAGACAATTCAGATAGACAGGACCATCCAATATCACGTCTTCAGACTATAAAATCTTGCAAAGAGAGTCTAGACAGAATACATAAATTGTGTGTGTGTGTGCCTACAAAAGCACAAAAAATAACAGTGAAAATCTTTCTGACTAAGCAGGCAATAATTCCAATAAACCCTTTCACTGCTGAAATTTCAGTTAATTAAAAATAGCATTTTTTCTGGGATAAGGGAATATTATTTTTGGTTTATATAATGAATCCTAGGTTTTCTCACAGTAAAGGAACAGACTAGTTTGTCTTTAATTGAAGGGAGAGATTAAAAATTCCCCAACATAGATATCTATAAAATTATACAACCTTTCACATAAATAAAATTTACTTAAATTCAATAAAAAATGGTAAGTATGCAGAGCCACTTGAATTAACTTGATGTGTATTGACAAAACCTTTTTCAAATGAAGTTAATTCCAAACAGTATGAAAGCAATCTGAAGGAAAAACAGTACATATCCAGATATTGCTGGTTGCTTATGAGTTAATCTGGTCAGTTGATCACGAAAAAATTGCATCAGTCTCTACATTAGGTCCAATGAACGCTGAGATGTAAGCTTATGATTGTAACTGGTTTTCTCCTCTGCTCTGTATGTTGATTGTTAGAGACTGCTATCTACAGGCTAGACATCTGGAACACAAGCAAATAAACTGTATCCTCTAGTGCAAATCCATGTGACAGAATAACCTGTTTCCTAGGACTGTTGAAAAACATTACTAAATTAAAAATAAACTTTACCTATTGCTTTGTTTTCTGAATTTCAGAACTGCAATCTGCACATGATGAGCTCTTCTTTTATTAAAAACAAAAGGCTCCTGAGCAGACAGATTCTATGTAATAAAAAATAAAGTCACCTCCTTTTGTAGCCTCTTGGTTTTTATCCTGGCCTTTAGCAATAGCAGCTGAGGTTTCATAAGGAAATGGGTGCCAAAGCCTTGTATTTACATTTCCTTGCAGAAGGAGCTGCAGTTGTTCACATAGTCCATAACACCTGTGACACAGCTGCAAGGACCTCTTCAAGTGCCCTACTGATTTCTTTAAGCAGCAAAAACCAGTGCCAACTGTGCTATACTGTTTTCCTTCTTTTATGACAGTGATAAGTGAGGCCTTGCAGCAGGAGGACCATTCATTCTGCACTATTAGATACAGCCCTTATTTGGTGCCTAATGTTCCATGACCCATAAGCATTAAAGGAACTGCTAAGAAGTATTTGATCAGGTAAAAGGAGGCATACAAAAGAACATCTTGGAGAACAAAAATGTTTCTTATAATGAATAAAATACAGCACAGTCAGGTAATAAAAGAACAGAACAAAAGCATAGTTTGAGTTGGAGGCAAATTCTTGCACAGAAAAACTACCACATTCTTTGGTGGTTTCAAAGCCACAGAGACTATCAGTCCCAGCCGTCTGAACAAGCAGCTTCTCCCGGACATGCTGTTTGACACAAGTGTTGCAACACTGATAAAGGATACAAGAAAAAAAATCACATCATGTTTTATATTAGTCCATTAGTGCCTGGTTTCCTCTGGATTGTCAATAATCCTCTGAGAAATAGGCTTTCACAAAACCAGCCACAGGGTTAATCCCTCAGGAATGCATTGGTCTGGCAGACTAGTAGAATAGGAGAAGCCAGAAGCAATAGCAATACTTCGTCAAAGCCATACTTGGTGGTCTACACCAAAAAATGGGATATACGAGGACAGTTTCTTTCTTCATCTTCCTTTGTTCACTTCTTTTCTACCAGCAAAGGAAAGGTTATTTTAGTCAGGCAAGGCTGGAAGGGACATCAGGAGTCAGGAGGTCTCTAGCGCAGCCACCTGCTCAAGGGGTCACCTTTGAGCTCAGACCAGGTTGCTCAGGGCTTTATCCTATTGAGTCTTATAGACCCCCAAGGACAGAAAGCACTACTGGACAGTCTTATGGTGAAAAAGAGGTTTTCCTTATGTTCGGTCTGTACCTCTCCTCTTCTAGCTTACACTCATTATTTCTCAGTCTCTGAAAGAGCCTGTCTCATCTCCTCATTAACCACTACAAAGGCATCAATAAACTGAAGTTAGGTCCCCAATAGGCAGTGAGTCTTCACACTCTCCTTGCAGGGCAAATGCACAAATCTTGAGCCCTCTGCTGCACATGCTGCAGTTTGTGTCTTTCTTTTGGGGGACCAAAACTGAGCACAGTGAGACAAGGTCTAATGAGTGCTGAGAAAGGGAGGCTGATCCCTTCTTTCAGTCTACCACTTGTGCTTCTCTTTGTGCAGCCCAGAAGTCCCCTGGCCATCCTTGAGGCCAGGGCACAGGGCTGCCCACGCTCAGCTGCCCGCCAGAGCCCCAGAGAGCTGCTCTCCAGCCAGAACAACCCCACAGCCTGGGCTGCTGAGGAGGGCTTCCTTCCAGGGCCAGTGATGGCATTTCTCCTCCTTGAATTAATATGGGTCCAAACACTTCACTCAAGCAGATAACTGGAACTACCAGCAAGAGAAAGAACTGAAGCTCTTACAATAATTGTCTGCCCAACAAAACCATTCATTTTCAGCCTGAGCAGGGCCAGAGCAGCGGGAGCACCCACTGTGTCTGTTGGAGTATCACTGGCTCTCTGCAGTCACAGCAGCAGCAGCCACAGGATCAGGTACAATCACCATCCCCTATGCCTGCTGGCCCAGGAAACCAAAGATGAGTACAGACAGCAACTCAAAAGCTTGCTTAAGGATATCAAATGAAGTGGCAGCGGCAGTCTCAATGAGCACAGTCCAATGAGCTGCTCAGGGAAAAAGCAATCATCTTGTTAGCCCTTAATCTGACAAAAGCAGCACAGAGCCCATCCTGAGAGCTGAACATGATTAACAGTTATTCTAAGGTACCCCTGTGTAATCAGGAAATGCTCTGACAACAACTCCAGGAGGAGATTAAAGTCTTTTCTCTGCCTGAAAAATAGGTAAGTCTGCCTTCAATAAGTGCAGTAAAGAAAACACCTGTTTTGCAAACAGGCAAGAGCTGGCTCTGCTCAAGCTCTATACTGGCTCTGCAGCCAGAAGCTGTGGTTGGAGTTGTTCTAGTGATAAATCTCCTAACTTGCCCTATGAAAAAATGGAACCTGTTGGGTCAGACCTAGCGTTACACCCTTCACATACACACACAGAACAGCTCATGTCTGCTCAGCAAGCAGCAGAGAGGCAGTGCAACCCTCCTGTTTTTATTCAGCTGTGGAAGGGCAGCCCTGACCCTTCCCTTACTCCACGGCTCCCTCCCAGCACATTCCAGGGCAGCCCAGACCGTGGCTGGCAGGAAGGACACAGTCCCATAAGGAGGCAGCTGCACAGGGGTGGCAGCAGCCCTGAGCCCAAGGAGCTGCCTCCCACCTCTGCAAACCAGGGCCCCGGGGAACTCACCCAGCCCAGCTGCCTCTGAAACACAATTTACAGCAACTCCAGATGCCTGGCCAAATTTATTTTGTTGCTGCAGCAACCATTTTCTCTGGCCCCACTTGGCCTTGACACCTCCTCCATTGCCTCTAAAAAAAGATCTCTTGGTAGGGGAGGATGGGAAGAGAAAAGTTCCTATAGAAAAGAAAACCAGTGGGGGAAAAATCCATTTAGATCTATACAAATTGTACAGCCAAAAAGATCCTGAAGACATTTTTCAATGAACAACCACTTGAGCATTCCACATTGAACCTGGAAGAAACCAGAAAGGAAAAGAAAACCAAGGGCAACACAAACTGCAGCACATTTCCCTTTGAGCTTTTTTTTTCCTCCAAAGGATAATGCCATGTACTTTATCACTGCACTACTCCAAAAGAATTAGTTTCTTTTCTTTCTATACATTGCTGTGCCAGCTGACAATGCTAGTAACAGGTTTCATCGAAAAATTTTGCATATGTGTAAGTTTTACTCACTAAACTTTGAAACTACACTGCATAACTCCGTACAACTGCAGTAATCATTTAATGTCTTTTATTTAATGATACCAACAAACCAGCCTATGCTAAAAGCTGGCTTTCATAAAAAAATGAGGCAATTTGTTCACTTGGCAAATCAAAAAGATGAAGAAAAAAATACACAAACAAGGTAATAAACAATTACTTTCAAAGAATAAATCATCAATTTAGTAGCTTACATGATAAAAAGAGATGGTGACACAAATATAGCTTAGCTGCATCTAGAAGATGTGATTTAATTGGTAGAATGAATCAACTACAGAAATGACTGTAAAAAATCCAGGATTTTGAAAGTTTAGGAACATGGTCTCCTTACTGGTTTAATGCATAATATTGTTGCTATTCTGCTCCCATTCTACTGACAAAACATCACTGATGTCTACAGAAAGTCTGTCAAGTCCCAAATATGTAACCAAATCACCTTGCAGAGTGCTAAGTTTTTTGACCCAAACATGCATTCAGTAAATGCTCACTATTCTTCCTCATAGTGTAAGAATTCCTTTCCACATAAAACAGGCCCATAAAAAATTTGAAGTTCGACCTCTCAAAACTCTGCATTTTCCAATCTTTTCCTCTGTTTTGCCTTCTGGCCTGACAAAATTGATGCGCCCTGAACTGAAATAATACATTGAAGATCCCTTCTAATGCAAAACATTCTGTGATTCTATGAATTAAATAAGTGTTGTTTAAAATAATCTCACCTCCCTCTTCCATGGGATCTCATGCTGAGTCTCACTAATATTGTACTAACAATGAAGGGGACTGTGCAGTTACATGGCTGCAGGGTGGCATGTAATTTACCAGCAAATATTAAGGACTAGAGAAGCCATTATCTTAAAATCTTAAAAAAAAAAAAATTACCCTTTAGTTATTTGGAGTATTCTGGGTTTGTTAGATGATGTTTTAGGAATCCAAAGTCAAGGAGTTTCCTCTCTGACTTAATGTATTTCAAAGGATCCTCCTGACTGATGCTTGTCCCTGGAAGATATGTTAGTCATTCCTAAGCCCTCAGACACAAGATCTGAACTACATTCTCCTATGGAGACATTCCCTTTTAGACAAGCTCAAGCTGCACATCCTGGGGACCTGGCTGCTTCCTACTCTTGTAGCAGCTAGGCTTTAAGGATCTTTATCCTTTTGTTTGGGAACATCCTGGCATTTGAAACCTCCCATTGCTCAGGTACCTGTTGTGCTATTTGACCATACCTCTGGGGAAAAAATATATGACAAAATAAAATCTCCTATATAACCTCAAATTTCTCCCCAACCTTATTCATCTACAGAAAATCCAGAATAAAATTTTAATATTCCTTCCACCAAGTTATGAACTAGCTGGTATAGGACTCACACATTTCTTCAGCATGCAGGTACTATTCTTTTATTTAATATCATGCTTGGCCAATTAGGAGTAGAACTTTCCCCATATTTCAGCATGAATTGCTTCTATCCACTGAACATTCTATTTTGCATCAGTCTGAAGTGCAGCAGATACAAAAATAGAAATGTGATTCATGCATGCAGCTTTTCACTGTTTCTTCACTGAAATCAGACACGTGATAATCAACCATTTGAGATAACTGTGAGTTTGAGATTGCTAGACCCCAAGTCTTTGAGGAATAACAGTTTCCTAAACAGTAGAAGTTCTCATCCTGAACCTTTTCTATGGCTTTTTTAAGTTAGTGTTGGAGTTTTTGTGTTCTTGAAGGTTTTTTCATCACTGATTATACGGGTGTTTGGCATGGTGACAGCAGCATCTGACTGTCAAGGATAACATGACAAAGTGCCTTAACACAGATTACTCACCAGGGATATGAGGGAAGTTTTAATGTCTACTTAATCCTTACCTCTTTATTGAAACTTGAAAGGCCATAATTAATACAAAACAAGAGGGTAATTTTGTGATTTGGGTCTGTCCACTCTGAATTTAAGCCTTTCATTTCACACAGGCCAGACGAAAGCTCTCAGGTGATAACTACATTCAGGCAGTGCCAACCTAGCCTGGGACATAAATCAATGTCCTAGAGGTGAAACACTTCAAATCCTGTTAGTGTGTTACTAAACAATCTATTCTCCCACCTTAAGGACCCTTGAGAGTTGTAAAAAACAAGGCAATAACACAACCTAGACTGAAGAACAGATTTTCACACATCCTTTAGTATCCTGTACTGGTCAGCTTATTAAGATTGTCTGCACGTGTCAATACAGAAATAAATACCTGGCCATCCAACTGCAAAAAGAGTTCACAAAAATTAATGGCAGCTATAAAAACCTCATCACTTTATTTAGACTGAGTCTATTCTTACCATGAGCTTTGGATTGTGACAGCTATATGTGCTGTACACAGGATAAAAAATGCACTGTAGCAAAACTGCAGCTCCATGAAACTTCAGAGGAAGGTTGGTTGGGGTTTTTTGCAGAGACTTCCATAAGCAAAAACCCAACCAATTCATGAATTCACCTTGAATAAATCAAAATATTTTAAACAAATATCTGCATCAATTTGTAATTTTTTAAGACTTTTTCAATTTAAAAACTTTATTAAGTTTAAAGCATTCAAAATCAAAGTATTTTCTTTTGAATCAAAACACAATAGTTTCTAACTTTTAGTTAAAACCCGCATCTTCCAACATGTTTCATATTTTCCGTAGCCCTGGACAATCAAGAATACACGTGATTAAAGCATTCCCCATTCTCTGCATAGTACAAATTACATACCACCTCTTTACTTATTTGTTAAAAACCTTCTGCTTTGATAAGCTAAAGGAACCACACTCATCCAATCAAAGGCAAGGAACATTGAATAATTTGTGTGGCTTGTAAAAAAAATTAAAATTTCTATTTCTCTTTATGTTCTGTGTATAATATTTTAAAATATTCTTACAGGGTAAATTTTAAAAAAAGAAATATTAAAATATTGCAAAATAATTCCTGAACTAGAATGTTAACCAAATTGGATGTGTAACAGCTATATAGTAAGGCACTTTTGCTTACCAACATAAATAATAATTACAGCTTGCACTTGAGATAATTTGCGTTTTCAGACCTCAGCCGTGGCAATAGTCACTTGCGTGCTGCAGGCAGGGGTGGCCATGCAAGAGCTCAGAATCAACTAACAGCCTTCCCAGCTTCCAGTTCGTTCCTCTCTGGTTCTTTAGGTCATGTCAGAAGCAAATTGCTCTGCAGGCTCATGGAAACACCACCAACCCTGGTGCCCTGCCTTGCAGCAGGGTGGTTTTTCTCCCTCTCACCCCGGGACACCCACCCAGCAAGCTCCGATGGTTTGCACATGCCATGGTGTTTGCAGAAGCTGCACCTCTCAATTTCACTCCACAACTTTTAATACTGCTTGGAGAGATATCAGCATTCCCAATCCAGTTCATCAAAATTTACATATAAATAAATGGCTTTTGTATACAAATAACTCCCTTGAATATTTAGGAGATATTTGTTAGGATAATGTCCTGGAAGAAATTAAGATAAATAGGATAGGATACATATTAGCATAAGCTGATACAATTTTGAAAGGGAGGATGAATAAGCCCTAGAGAAAATAAGTGAATTTCAGTGGTATCTATGTAGGCTAGTGAATGGGATACTACTGTTATCACTTTACCTTTACATTGTGAATACAGAAATATATTTTTAACAACAACTGGCTTTTCCTTGATCAATTTGATGTGTGATATAAATATTTTTTAAAACAGAATGTAGACACAACAAAAGAAAACTAAAAAGCCTGTATTCAGATATGAAGCTCAGATCAAAAAATCTCTTACTTCACTTAGAACTTTATCACAAACTAGGCAATTTCCACTTTTTTCTTTTTTTTTTTTTTCCAGATTAATAGCACCCAAATATTCTCGAACAACAGCAAAAAAAAAGAAGTTGTACTACCCTGGATTTTGGGTTTTTTCCAAATACTTCATTTTGACAGCCATCCATTTAAACCCCATAATCAGCAGCACAGAAGACTTGGATTTGGGAAAATTACAGGAAAACAATATTATTAGGTAACCATGCTTCTGAAATAATCTCATCCCCGATGCTATCTTTTCTAAGTCATACATACTCATTTTATAAACTGTTTCCAGCATAATGCTAGTTCAAGTAATTTAACTAAATATATTAGGAAAATTCTAATTATGTTTTTCATAGTCCTCATAACTTGTTACTATGGCTTTGTATATTGCTGTCAGTTGACTTCTCCAAGCTGGGGAGCTGACTTTTTGTTGTCCCTGTTTTTGTCAAACAAAAGTATTCAAGGACTGAAAGATCAGGAGACCTTTGGAGGGTATCTTTTCAATTCGTTTCTGGCACTATGTTCCTCTTCATCAGAGCATTTGCATGTTCCATTAGCGTGACAGTTCCAGAGATGGATCAAGCAGCAATCTCTAGTGCATTCTTCTTCATGGCATTATGAAACTGGCTAATAGGAGTTGTCTTTTATTTAAGTGTGGAAATGCTAAATCAGCATTAACATTTCTTCTTGTACATGGGAGAAAAGAGAAAAGCAGCAAAAGGGCACCTAAATCTGGCCCTCATTATTTTAGGATCACATTTTGGGGCCAATCTCCTCTGGCACTGAATAGCTGAACTCTGCTGAATTAATTAATTTAAAAGTACTTTTTGTTGGATATGTAGGAACAAATTTATGCTGCAGTAAAATAGAATCATAGAAAAAGGTGCAGTTTGTACACCTAAATAAGAACTGAGATGCTAACATTAATCCATATTCACAGATTTTCAAACGTCTTCTATATACATATATACCTATGTATATTTACCTTTATATGTCTATACACATAAATTCTCTCTATTTTATGTATTCAGGAACTTAAGAATCAGTTAAAATTAGGTCAGTTCATATGTTGTTTCCAGCTTACAGATATGGGAAAAAAACCTAAATGTAAAGGAATATCCTTTAATTTATGCTTTACCCTTTAAACTACGTTCCTGTGTAGACCCATCAAGATGATTCATTTGGATAGCTCTCAAACAAGTGACTACAGCTTTGTCTATACCATATACAAAATATAATGACATATATATATATGATATATATATACACGTAATATAATGACATCTATATGTATAAAATCAATGACAGCCTTGTCTGTTATTTTTCCTTTCCAAAACACTACTGAAATAATCTTGTCTAAACACTGAAGCAGTCAAAACCTCAATCATTACAAACACAAATCTTGACCCAGATCCCACTGGGAAATGTTCAGTTTTTCACATAAAAGACCAGAATAGAAAGTCACGAGATGTTGTCGCTCCCCAAAGAGGGAACCAGCTGTATTTATGTCATTCTTCAATAGCTCTTCATCAGCCCCTGTTTTTTCAGCCTCCCTTCAATAAAATGTCTTACCAAAGACCATGAGAGGTTCCCCAACTAGTGCAAAATAAACAAACACCCTTAGTTCTGTTTTAGAGAGGTATTTTAAAAATTCCTCTTCATCACATCCCGGAGAGTCTGAAAAAAAACCCTTCAAATCCTTCAAATCTATACTCTAAGGAGAGGATTGCACCTTCACTGCAGAACAGATCTGCAAGTATACTGCTGCAGACAGACACTGCAGTAAAAATTTCCCAGTTAACAGAAGAGCTGCATAGCCTTGACACACACGCACACAGGCTTTTTCTTTTTTACAATGTTGCAAATTAATCCTTTGGCCAGGAGGCTTTCGTGGCCCTCCCATTAAAGTTATGCATGTTGTGAAAGAAAATGTATAGATTATCTGAAGATGCTGTCAAAACAAATTAAGGCTATTGTTGAATGTTTACATTGCAATGTCAGACACCAATCGGCTTCACTTGGACTATCTGCTACAAATAGCAATGAAAATGAAGGACAGTAAATTATCCAAAATTACAATTTATAAAAAAACACTGAATTAATTTAAAAGTCTAAATCTTGAGAAAGACACCTTTATCTCAATGCACTGAAAGAAATCAAGATCCATACTCCCACACATCTTTTATTCTATCCTCGCAGTTCAGCTTAATAGTGGAACAAGAAATTTTCATGGTAAAACATTTCTTAAGATATAACTTAGTTAAATAAATGTAAACACCAAACACTTGAAATAAAAATAAAAAAAAAAAACAACAAAACAAAACAAAAAAAACCCAAACAAATTAAAGACCTACCTCACCACTCTACTGTGCCTGAATAGTAAAGTTAATGAAGAAAAAGTCAAGTCTCTTAAGTTTCCAGGCAAGGAGTTACAGTTTGACATTTATTTGAGAGAGGTCAGAGGTCTCATCCCAAGAAGATCATAGTTTGTTACACCTTATGGTTTTAAAAAAAGTCATGACCCTCAATTTTATCTCAGTCCAGATAAGACCATCTCCTTTCACACCATCTATTTTAAAATAGAACAGTGCAGAGGAATCAGTGAGGAGTCTACTTAATAATTAATACGGCCAACCAGAATTCAAGCACTAGCCATTGTACAGCTGCCCTAAGACATGCAATAAACAGTGGCTATTATCAATCACAGTAATTAGATTTCTGCAGCATAACCATATATTGAGGTGTATAAAAAACCCTATTTGGTGTTTTTTGTGACTTGTTTTAGATAATTTTCATGACATACCCATTCCAAGCACAACAGAAGAAATAGCTTCTGCTATTTGTTTTCATTAGTACTACAAGATAATATGCAATTTACTTCAGTCTTCAGTGCAAAATAACAACATGTGTTACTAAAAGTATGGTGATTATAGATATTTCATCTTTCTTAAACAGCTAAAAGTTGGTAGCTCTGCTAATTCAACATGGAATAGATTTTAAAGAATAAAATTGAGAGGTTTATACATATGTTCACTATGGAAAATTTGTTCATGAGAAGATAGGTGACACAGAGGGTTAAGTGCAAAAGATCTTTGGCACTGAGTTTAAGTCAGGACTGAAAATGAGCTTTACTGTTCTCATACAGCTAATCCAAAGGAAGTCGGTGAGCTTCAGAAGAAAACATCAATTTGCCACAACTGATAGCCTGTTCCACAGATATATCTTAGTGAAATAAAAGAAGGTTATTCCAGGGCAAAACTGTCAGTTATGTGATGAAACTCCTATATAAAAAACCACCTCTCAAATGCCGATAGGGTCTGTCTAATGAGTTACAAAAGGAAGTAAAAAATGTTGTAAGGCACCAAGGATCAAGTGAACAGGTCTAACACTTTTTACATACTCTTTTTTAAATGTGACAAGAATTAGAATGTTTCTGCCCCTTCTATATTTAGATCCTGTCATTGTAAAAAAACGAAGCTTATTAACATGTATATTGAAATTTTAATTCAAGATATAACTCCTGATTATTCTTCAAAAGCAAATTATTTTATAAGAAAAAGCAAGAATTTCAAGGACCATTTTTTTTACATTGCACTACATTTTTTAATTAGCGCAACTGGTTCCTAATCAAATTAAAAGAATAATTTGGTCAAATAATAGAAAAATGCAGTTTAACAATGCTAGTGCATACTATATGGAGAAAGAGTGTAGCACATGTATTTTTCTGCAACTTATTATCATACCATGAAACTGTGAGATTAAACAGAAAACTACTAAAATGTTTTGAATATTTTGGATATTTATTGAAGCTAGTTTAATTTCAGGTATGTATTTGGGACTTTTGAAATCTGCCATCAGCTTCACCAGGTGGAACGCAATGTTTATTTTCTGCCAGCTGGCGGGGTTTTATCCAGAAATTGTTTTGTCCTCTGCTAAAACAGTAGTTGATGTCTCATTCTGAAATTTTTTAAGCTCTTTTACATTACATTTCATAAGCTGAAACATAGAGTTTACAGAAAGTGATTAGTGATCTGTTGTGCAATTGTATTGCTTCTCAATAATTCCATCGAGCTGGCTGATATTTTACACATACCTTCATGCATAAACACAAACATTAGGCTGAAATAAAATCTTAAAACAGTAAACATCTATCAAATCTATAAGAAACTGAAAATGGGGCCCTATGACAAGACTTATTAGGGATTCTCACAATAGGCAGGGCTAATAATCCCATTAATAAAATATACACATACACATTGTATGACACATTCATTGTTTGTGATGACTAAAACTAGTTCACAGCAGCAGAGAATCAAGCTTTGTAACTTTAAAAGTCCTTTTCTGTATTCTTTCTTCAGCCTTCATAGAAATATTTAACTCTGCATGAGATGTGATGTGAAATTGCACAGGGAATGGCTTGTTTTGGGGACAAGTGGTTGATGGAAGTTGTAGATCAGGCTTGTAATGGAAGCAAACTTCAGCCTTAACTGTACAATAGTTATAACTGTTCCATAATAAGAAAAAAGATTAGGTCTAGTATATTGTTTTGTCACTCTGGCACCCTGGAGTTGGTAAGAACCATTTGCACAAACCAGTCAGGACAAGGCATGCTAAGAAAATTGAAAGAATATAGGTTTCTAACCTTTCTAGGGGAAAATTTTTTCAGATGCCTCTTTCTTCTAGTTTTGTTCTGGAAAAGGTATTTCAAACAATTGGGGTGCAAAAGCATATACAGGGCTGTAAAAGTGTCTAGCAATCTCCACAGCAACAAGACAGCCATTTATTTACACAGAGGTCATGGTGCAGAGTTAAATAGAAGAAATACTGAATATTGCATTACACTGGATATTCAACAAATGGATTATGATATATCTGTATCTTATTCATACTTCAGCAATGATTAAAAACTATTTTGTTAGATATTTGATATTTTGAAGGAATTCTACCTTGAATTTGTTTCTGTGTAATGAAAATAAAGTCAACAGAAATAAACAACTCAACACATGCAGTGTTTAATATATAATTATACACTGTATAATCATGCACTCTGCATAATCACTGCTTCTGAGCAATTATTTTTTCAGCAGACCAAAGCATTAATCCCACTCTACTACCAAGAACATTTTTTTTAAGGTTTGCTTCAGTGGGATGACAAGACACCAAATTGCCAACTATGGCTACTACACCTCCAAAAGAATGAGAGAAACAATGAACTGATGTGAGAACTGCTCTCAAATCACAGAATCACAGAATATGCTCAACTGGAAGGGACCCACAAGGACCATCGAGTCCAAATCCTGGCCCTGCACAAGACTTGCTCAAATGCTTCTTGAACTCTGTCAGGCTTGGTGCTGTGACCACTTCCCTGGGGAGCCTGTTCCAGTGCCCAGCCATCCTCTGGGGGAAGAATCATTTCCTAATATCCAATCTAAACCTCCCCTGACACAGCTTCAAAATGTATAGGAAGGCATTATTAACATGCAAGAATTACCATTTTACTGATAAAAAACTACGCTTATTTATGGTCTTCAAAGTGTCCTGGTCATACAAATTTTACATTTGCATGGCACAAGTCATGATGCTTTAGATTTGTTCCTCTTAAGTAATGCCTAATGTCCTGTCCAAAGTGATTTCAAGATGCTGAAATAAGTCCTACGTAGTCTTACACCAACATTAAAGTATTTTCAGGAACAGCTTCTGCTATAATTATTTTTACATGGCACAGAATGAATAAGTATCTCAGAAATGTGAGAGATGATTTATATTCATTAATAAAAGCTAAGCTGCTATCAGCTCACAGAGTTTACAAAACATTTGGATTTTGTAGCATTTCAAACAAAGTGTGAGAAATGTGGCCATTTTCTTTTGGTTGCAGAAAGAAATCTGAATACAAACTATTGGATTTCTCGTCTCCAACTGTTAAGTTACATCCTTATCATTTCTGACTAATTTTCTTGTGCCATAAGATTAGGAGACCAGATAGTTCATTATCTCCTTTAACATATTTTGCATGTCATAAACACACTTAAAAACTGCCATCAGAAGTAAAGCTGCTTTTAGATTTGACAAAACTGTTTCTGACTATAAACATATTAGTCTACATAAAAGTTATTATTTTCTTCATTCTTACAAAATACTAATAGTCCCAGAAATTCTTTCAAAAATTTTTACTCAGTTGAGATTTTAAAACATTTATCTTATTTACAGTACTTTATAACCAACAACCCCAGAAAAATTCATAAGGATCTTATTTTTGTAATTCAAATGGGATTAATAAAAATGAACAAATAAAAGACGGAATAACAGAATTCAGCTGTGAGTGAAGATAAATATATTTTGCTTTGCTGTTAAGAGTTACTACACTGACCTCAACGAGTGTAAGGGTGCCCTGGGTACTTTGAAAGACAAATGGAACATTTTTGTAAGCACCATATAATTTATTTCCAGAAATGTAGGCTGTCTGACCTTGAGATGTCATGTCTGGACACACAGTCCTCCTGTTGTAAGACCAAGTCAATTATTAGAAGGTGCAGTTACAACTTTTAGTGCACCAGTCAGAAGGTATTTGTAGAAAAATTGGTATTTGTAGCTAAATCTTGTTTTAGAAAATGTCTTTTGAATATACATCCTCAACTGGATCAGAAAAAGCTGTACCACATGCAAAATTCCTTATGAATTGTAATGTAGGCATATAAGATTTTAAGAAGATTAATCACCTAAAAATGCAGACAGCTTGCAGGAAAATGCCTGTTTGAATCTCCCAGCAAGGCTGGTAACCATGTCAACAATAGGACTTGGGCACCCTTTAATCAACTTAGAAAAAAATGGGCCACTTATAAAATCCCTGCATCCAAACCCCTGCCATCCCTTAGTGAGAAAATAATCAACAAGTACAAATTCTGTGTACCAGTGCATATTACTCAGCAATAGTTGTACGTGTAAACTCTATAAGTGGACTGGATCTGGCAGTACCTTGCCTCTACTCAGGTGGGCTTCATTGCTGGGCTACTCGCTGAATCCTGGTCCCTGGAAAAGAAACTGAGATCATGTAAAATACCCAAAAGACTGGACTGCAGATGTAATCTAGATATAACCAACAAAACCAGCTAATGGAGAAAAATAACGAAGTCAGGAGAAAAAATACTTTAAAAAAATGGCCAGATGACAAATCATTCTCTGGAGATGCCCGTTTTTCACCACCGAGTAAAGGTAGGCTGGGATTACCAGTTTAGACTAGCTTTAAAAACCAAAAGCTGGACTCTCCCAAGACCAGGGCTGCAGAGCAGCAAGATGCTTGCTCAGCAAGGCAGCAGCCACCCCCACTGCAGAGGAGGATGGGGCAGAACTTTCACATATTCCTCAGTGGAGGATTCACTTTATCTTCTGGAGGTTCACAAGAAAATATGATTTGGTTTTCTTTTTCCCTCTGGGGAAAAAGGCTGTTTAATTTGGTAAGTGGGGAAGTATTTAGCACCTAACAGAGTTTTCTTGGGCTTCAGCATAAAGAGACACAGTGCCTTGCACTGTAGAGAGGAAGGTAGTGCAAAGCTTTAAAATTCCCTTGAATCTGGTCTTTGCTATGGCATAGCAGAACCTGGCAGAGCCATCATACAAATAAATGTAATAATAGTGATAATTTTATCAATTATGTTGTCAATTTCATGTTGCATGCTTTCTTACAACTTCTGGGATTATCAAAGAACAGCAAACCATACCAGAACGGTGGCATTAACTTGTCAAACACTGCTTAGCCCATATTTTTTCTTCAGGCAAGCTGGATGGTGCAATACATGTCTACTATATTAGTAGTGAGGTTTGTTTCAAAGGGACCAAAATTTTCTGCCATAAACAGTAAAAAGCTGCGCTCTCTCACATTAGTCTCCAAATAATCTCTAGTATTATCGATAGAAGGAATTTATTAAGGATTTATTGAAAACTACTCTGTTTCATCAAATTCCCTGCAGGCAAGAGAACTCAAATGATACGATGTCAACAAGCACTATAATTATCTGAGGTTCAGAAACATCATAAAGGTCAACAAAATAAGAAAGAATATTTTAAAACTTTTGTGGCTTTGGTGGCAAAAACATTTACATGTTAATTTTTTTTTTAAGAAAGCAGAATGCATTAGAGTCATCGATCTACCTATTGCTCCTTGGACAATCAAACAGCAATAAAATTATTTCTAAAATTCTTTATGCAATCTGTTGAACAGAATACTATTAAAACTTCAAGTGTTCCAGTAAGAAAACAGCAGTAGCCTAAGGACATGGTGAATTCAGACAGGAGAACAAATTTGCATTGCTAAAAGTAAGTGTTGATTTGAGTTGAGACTTAAAAGAACAAGTAACCCGCCTTTTAACATGTTTTACTTTTTTTTCACATATAATTATCGATGGTGATTTTATTAAAATACTTTATTCTTTGCTGTGATTTTCACATTTTATCATTTTGTCTTAGATATATTTTTAAAATCTTATTTCCAGCGAGATCCTGCATATAGATATCCTTGTATAACCCCTTTCAAAATCACCATCTACTGTTTGCACTCTACTAACACTACCCTCACAAAATCCCTAATGATTTACCCAAAGCCTGTGCTTAAAATCCATTGAATCCCCATCCTCCTAGATTTATCCAACAACTTCAAAGCATATATAACCTTTTCTTCTTTTTAAAACACTTAGTTACAAAAATTTGACTGAGGAAAAGGTTGGCACTTGCATCAGAGAGATGATGACCAAAAGTTGGCCCTTTTATTTTTAATCTTTTTCTCTGTGGCTTGACAGAAGCTTGACACTGCATAGCTCAAGTGGGATTCACTTACTTGGGATGCACTTACTTCTTTGTCAGAAAGAGAAATGGAAGAATGATTAAAAGAGTGAAAGTTTTGAACTATTCAGACTAAATAATAAAAACAGATTTTTCAGAAGAAGATACACAGTATTTCCTTGATGTTCCTTTGAAAAACACTGGGGGAAAGGGCAAAAATCTATCAACCTGCAGAGAATTCCTCTCCCAAAAGACTTGTTGCTCAGGGGGCATATGAACAAAGTCAAAACCACTGCAGTCACAGCATTTCAACACTGTTTGCAAAGGGCCTCGAAACTGGGAGCCCACCTTTGAAGGCCTCTCCTCTTCACAGCCCCAAGTCTGAACAGAATGGAGTTAGAAACTGCTCCTTGGGCTGAAAGGACAAGGACAAGTCAACATCTAGGCTTCTCACATGCCCTGTTTACTGTTAGCTCATTCAAGATGGGTAGTCAGGGCCTTTTCTTTGGATGTTTAAAGAAATTAATATGAATTATGCCTTTTTAAATTGAGTTTCTCTACACTAATAGAACTTGAGGGCACATCAAACCTCTGTTGAAAGCACAGATTATTTTCTGTTTGTGGATTGAGAGGGCAAAGAGAAAACAGGACTTTAGAAATTAAACTAGGATATAGAGTACCACTGAGGGGACATTGTCAAAGAATGTACCTCTGTATTCCATGCATATCCATTTTTCTTTTGTCAGCCTTCTACTATTACTAAAGACTGTGAAAAATATAAGAGGATATTTAAAATCTGAAGCAAAAGGCCAGAAATAGGATAGAAACTGCTCAGTGTTACTCTCCTCTTCATAACAAAGAAATAAAATTTGTAAATAGCCACACAAGTCAGGGAGGCCATGTGGTTTACAGAAAGAACCACTGACCATCGTTGGTTGACCAATATTCCTACAGAACAAGGTATTACTGTGTTTATAGCAGGCAGGACAGGAACAGCTCTGTTCATCCATGCCATCCAATTTCAGGTTCCTGTTCTCCTTAATATACTTTCGTGACCAAAAGCAATGGTTGGCTCTTTGTAGTCCTTGGCATCGAGGGATGAAGCCTGATGGCTTCCAGCCTCATGTAGTTTCATGCTGTGGGACCTCCACACATACTCTCCAAGGAATGATGTTTTACACAAAATCACTTGTCCTTCATCATCCCCGTACTACAATCCAGATTCTGCTTTCTTTTGAAGGGCAACCAAAACCACTGAAAACCACTGAGTCCAGTCTGGACCAGTACTGGGAGGAAATTTTGCACAGACACACTTGGAGGGAATAGGAGGCTGTGCAGGTTTAGCTCCAGACAGCTCTAGCGTCTCTCTGGATGCAAGGAAGCTGTCTTTACTAACCAAACATATGTCTGCACAGATATGAGCAGTTCCACCCAGAGATGCTCAGATTAGTGTGGACAAAGCTAGCCTAGCTACTAGAAGGCACAGAACTCCTCTAGCATGGTGCTCCATGAGTAGTACACCCAGTTTCCCAGTAAAGCTGGCTGGATGGGCAGTGAAATGCACTCACTGTATGTCTGCTGGCACCTCTTGGGCAGTGATCACATGGTGATCTCTGCTTTACAGACGTCTTTACAACTTGCTAGCTTGGAGAATTAGTATTCTTTCTCTGAACAGCACTAGCACTTTTTTCTCCTTTTCAGACTCCTGCTAGAGGTTCAGAGGACTCTTCGTATGTGAGCGTTGAAAACACCACTATTTATCTTATGTCCAGAAAATGAATCAACAGATCCTTGATATAAATGCTTGGATCTTCCCCTATTAAATCCTTTAAGATGACCTTGCAAGGTCCTCTCCAGTTGTTTTCAATCGTAAATTCTTAGCTGGAAGATACAATCCCATGCTGCGATTCCTTCAAAAAGAAATTTCTCTGTTCTTGTCAGCATCAATACTTCCTTCAAAAAGAAGACAAACCTTCACTTTCTTTATTGTCTGACAGGAAGTAGAAGTTCCATGAAAAAAAATCTCCACAAACCAGAGAAAGAAAGAAAGGCTCCTTTTCAAAAGCGTTAAAAATTGATATTTAAGACTATTTCTTTTGGGTTTTTTAATCAAAGATCAATTAGGACACTGATGCTACCAAAAGACCAAACCCACAAAAATGGTATTACTTCAATATTGAAAAAGAACCAACCAACACTGTTTATAAAATTAAAGAAACAGAAGAATGATGAGCTAGAAGAGTAAATTTCAATGTGCTTCTGGAAGAAACAGCCCAGTTCATGGAAAGAGAGAAAAAAGAAATGTTTTCTTCTTCCTGAGTATTTGATCCAATAAACACAATAAAAAGCATTAATAACTTCCTAATTGTTTCCTCTTACTTATGGTAAAAGACTCTCAACTCCTACAGCAGAACTCCACAGAAACATTGTCATGAGGATGGTTTCTTTTAAATAGAGCATTACCAGACTATGATGCAGAATTATTTATTTGGGGCTTTTACAATTATAATATATCTCTTTTTACAAAATTAGTTATATACAGCAAATAACCTTGCAAGTTCTCAGGGTTAAGTTGGTTTTTTTAATAAGCTAGAACTTAAATATATGGAAACATACAACTTTGAGGGAAAAAAAACCCAGTCAAGTCTAAAAAATTTGAATTTAAATGCTCAGCCATACTGGCTTCACTTATGCGACAATCTCTAGCAGCAGGAGATAAATCAGAGCACAGCAGTAAATTATAGTCTTAATTCATCTGATTATATAATTTTATTCTTCTCTTTCTCTCTCTTTTTAAATCAGTGCTTGAAGGAATGAATTTATTGCTGAGGCTTCTCTTCCTGTTCTGAATGATGGATTCTGCATTATTCTTGGAATTATATATATCCGTAATTTAGTTCTTCAAAAATAATTTTCTTTGTTTTATAACTTAGCTAAAAATATCTGCCTCATACTTATTACTGAAATATTAGAAAATTGGGGAACTTTGAGAATAATAAAAAATATGTAAATGTTCTGGAAAAATGAGTTTTCATCATATTTTACATTTTTTCTTATCAGATCTTATTTATTGAATGAAACTTTTCCAAAAAACTGTGATGTGAAAATCTGAAAGTACAGAACAGCCCAGTTACTTTATTATGATAAAAGATGCAATTGAGCTAAAACTGAAAAGTTTAGAGTAAACAGATCCCCAGATAATGAAATTATTCAAGAGCTGAAGTCTACAATACACTGGCATTAGATTAAATTGCTGCAGACACAACTTAATTGTGGCATTGGTGGGAAGCCCACAGAAGAAGTGGGTAAGTGGAAAAGGTGTGACAAGTGAACACAGCTCAGGGAAAGGAGCAGGTGGATGAAGCCTTGCTGGGAGTATTCTTCCCTTTACTCTTTTCTGCAAAGAGCAGCAAGACTTTCTCTGTACCCTGCCTTTCTGAAGATGATGCCCAAGGAAAATGCTGTTGAAGGACTTAGAAACAAGTCCTGCCAAGAGGCAGGCACTCAACACTAGCAGGACCTGCAGACTGGTGAGCTTGGCAGGTTGTCCTTCTCTTCTTACCAAACTGGCTTTTTAATCCCTCCCTTTGGATTAACATCCCCTGGAGTTAAAATCTCCAGCCACTTTGCTCTACTCATTTTGTCTTGCTTTTTAGACAGATCATTGCCTCTTTCCCTCACTAATACAACATCATTCAATGAAAAAAAACCCCCTTATATTTTAACTAGGTTTGAGAGGTACTTCTCGTGTGAGAGAATAATCAGGAAGCAGCCAATTCCTGTGAAACATTTGCTGTTTGTCCTTACAGTTTATGCATTAGGAGAGGCTGAAATAATTTGTGTAATAACCAGCTGGATCTCAATATTTTTCTCTCAAGCTGTTGGTTCATTCAGTTTTCTGTCTCTTTTCAATACAGCAGTTTCCCCACTGAACTTGCTGTTCCTTAAATTCCATCTGCGCTTTCAAACTATTACCCATCTGTGCAGCATGAACTGCAAATAAACCTTCGACCATGTGCTGAGCGAGCTTACTCTGGTTTTGTTATACTCTGCAGCCTCTTTCATGAGCTGGTGAATAATCATTAAACAAGACCAACATTAGCTCAAATCATACAACATGGCTATTTCTCTGCTGTAAGAAAAGAGGAAATTAATTTTTTTTGCTATTTAAAAATACCGGTATTTTTCAATGTAAAAGTAAGATTTCATCCTAAACACTATAGCACTTGTTGCTGTGTCCTCTGTGTAGTTGGCTGTCATTTTCAGAAGCAGATAGATATTGCCATTGTGCTGGTTTTGCCTGCAGTAGAGCTGATTTTCTTCATAGTAGACAGTATGGGGCTATGAACTGTATCAGTGCCCAGGAGTAGCAGCCAAAGGGACTCTCAGAACTTTCTTTCCTTGTCACCAAGCTCAGCTCTGCAGAACCACTCACCCCACCTGTGCAGCCCCACTGCACATCATGAAGCCACAGTAAAGGTTTGCCCACAAGATATATGCTCCGTGTGTCACAAGTTCTAGTTTGTCATTAGCAAACAAGATCAACAGCTGCACTTCTCAGCAATGCAATGCAAGGTTTTAAGAAAGCTTTTAAACAGTAAGCAATGCAGCTGTATCTCCACTCTACAGGTGTTTTCTTTCTGATAACACAGTTTTCCTTTTTAGTAGAAATGAAAAAAACAGCAGAGATGACATGTTTGGCCTACATGTATCAAGAACTTTCACATTTGACATGTTTACTAAAACCACAATGAATGATAGGGCCACCCTTAAAGATACAGTCTAGTGGTCAGGTCATGAGTCAGCCCAGGTTTTCACAGAACGATATAAAAGAAAACTACAACAAAGAACAGTCACTTGGACCATAGAACATGACAAACATGTTTTGCAGGATTATACAGGATTTGATTTCTATTGCTTCCTTAACAGGCCTATTCTAGAATAGCTACAGTGATGATTCCTTAGCAAAAATGGGATATGATATTTGCAAATGCAAAGCTATTAACAAAGCAAACGGGTTATAATACTAATTAAGAAACCACTAAGCAACCATGCATGACCTATTCCTGATTTGTGCCATGAGACTCTACACACTGAAAGGAAATGAGAAAATTCAGCAAAGAGGATGACCATGCTGAGTTAAATGAATTCGTCATTCTTTATTAAATTAGCATTTATATTCTAAAGTGTTGTTAATAACGTTTGGTTCAGTTAGTACTGAATCTGAATTACAGCTAATTATGTCAATAAAGTAGAGCTCTGCAAATCCATACCATGAATTCTGTGAAATTTTACATTTAAAATTGTAATTTTATATTCCCCTAATCTCTACTACTACAGTATTCAGAATTCTATTAAAAAACTATTTTTCAGTGCTTGAATTAAAAATACATCTTTACACAAATATAGACCGATTCCTTTTAAATTTTTGATTTTAAAAAGCATGTTTATGTCTTAAAATCACTTACTATATATTTCTTTTCTTGTATTTATCATTTTTCTGAATTTGTAGAGCAAAGATCTTGTAGTATTTCTAATATTTCAAAATAGGACAAAAAATTGCTGACATTTAGGAATGAATCCTGTGGGAGCAGACTGGAGACTTTTGCTCAGTTATGTTGTAAGACAGAATTTTTTATTTAATACTAAGAAATACTATTTTAGTATTCTCTGCATGCACAAGTGTCATATCCACTGTGTGCACCAGATCTTGAAATAACAGTTTAGGCTCTGAAGTTAAGTTGACTGTTCTCACAGCTGTTTTCTTCATTGCTACTCTTATTTCTAGACGCCACACAAAAAACAGATTTAATTTAATTTTCACCAGCAAAATTGTAGTCATGTAAAGAAAACACTGTCCAGTCTGCTACAAAAGGCTTTTTTCTTCTTTTTCCTTTTTATTGTGATTGCTCAAAGCCCAACTGACAGCAGGATGCAGCACCATCCCTACAGCATGACAGTCTCACGGTGTGCGGCAGGAGGGTCGCCCTGAGAGACAGAACAGATCCTGCCTTCACCACCACTCTGTTGCAGGCCTGCTTGACTCAAAGCAAAACATGATGCACGTCCAGTTTTGCACCCAGGCTTAGTACAGGACCACTTGATTTAGGTTAGATGAGTTATTTTGTAACACCTGCCTTCTTAGCATAGTTGCATAAGAATAGGAAAACTAAGATAACAGCACCCAATCTCCAACTACTTGAAGGTATCAAATCACCTACACAAGTCTGGAAATTTGCATCTGAAAAGACCAGGATGGACAAGTGCTGGGGGAGAACACCTTCCTGGACAAGGTGAAATAGCTTCATTCCCACCTGCAGAAAAATGAGGTAATCCTTTCATCCAGACTTGTCCTAATCCACAGAAAATGTTTATCCAGATGTCAGTGATGGCCAGATGACACCAGATTAGTGTAGTTTTGAGGGGTTTCGGTAAAACAAAAAAAAAAAAGAAGACGATACTAATTTCAGCTCCAGTTTCTCTCACTGAAGAGCTCTTGATATCTTGATATCAAGTCAGGATATCTTGACCTCATACAGCTGAGAATCACCAAACGTTTTGGCCATCAAGCCCAAACATAACATTAGACTTGCAATATTGGGTGCCCAGAGCATGGCTTATTTGTTTGACTAACTCTTGATTTCTGGTTGTTGAGCATAAGAAAAGGCTTGTTTCAAATTTTGAGATTTGTGTGCTGCTTCAGTCAGTCTCTTGTGTAGTCCCATCACAGAGGCCCCTAACTCCCTAACAGTAACAGCTGCAACACCTGGAAATGAAAGCTGGTATCTGGAAGTGCCATACATTTGGTGAGAAGTATTTTTCGTCCACCCCTTGCATATATACCTGAAAATTCCAATATCCAGAGTACATCCTTTCCAGAGGTTTGACAGAGATGAAATATACGTATTTCAAACTAATTTTCACACATGGGGTGTATATATATATATATGTGGGGAGGTGTATTAACAAGCTTCCAAGATAGGTTTTCACTTAAAATTCTCAGAATTAAGACTGAAATCCAGTCTTTAATTTCTGTGGTTTACATATGTGAGTCCCTAATTATACTAAAGCTTCTGAGATGGACCTTCATTCAAAGAGCAGGCCATTTTATACAAATACGTAACATAACTTTATTGGGGACTTGTAATCTAAATTAAATGCATCTAGGAAACATTTTACCATTCGATATTCATGCAAGTTGTGTTTAGCCAGTGGGTATTTCAATTCATATAACTCTACATACAATTCTAATTCGGTTCATACATATATATTGGGATTCGATAGACTTGTTTTCCCCACAGAATTTTTTTTATGTTAATAATAGTTATGGAAAGTGGGAAACCAACAGGTGAGAGGTTGACAAGTTCTCAAATAACTGGGAGCAGTTAAGAATAAGGGCAGCAGTAGTACACGTGGCCTACTAACAGTACCTTTATTACTAGGTACAAAAAATAGCTGGCTACACTGTAAAATGTCTATTATTAAGTAGTGCAAAGCAAGTTCTACATTACAAATCTCTTTCAAGAACCCAAAGAAGAACACAGAGATATTGTTTGAGGAGAAGTCTTTTGGGATATGTGAAAAATTATTTCTTTAAACAACAATAAAAACTTTGGTTAAAAAAGTAAATATTTGAAAAATAGTTGTACATATTCCATTGAAAGCAAAAAGGCTCTTTGGGAATTCTCATGATGTCACAGCTTGGCTGTGAGGAATGTTGATTAACAACAAAACAGCTTGCATGTCACTGGAACTCTAGGAGACATCTCTACTGAGAATTGTAAAAACTCCTTTGAAATCTATAAATAAATAGAGAAAAAAAGTCTGCTGACATTACAGCAGCACTTATATTAACTGAAACCATGCCATATCAATGTAAATGTATGTAATCTTTCAACTATAAAGAAACTAATATTTCTGAACATAGAGCATATATGTTCTATAAACCTGATGCAGTTTCCTGTCACAGCCAGGAATTTTACTATGGGCCAGTGGAATTCAAATTTGTTATACATTATATTCATTTGCAGTTAGGAAGAAAGAAACTGATAGTGATAATTTTCCCTCATACTGAAGGTGAAGGAAATTGGTAGCCATTCTGGATTTTTATGCAGTATCTACCCCCAATGTATCTCTGTAAAAGATCTAAATGCATGAGGTCAAATCAAAGTACTACACACTGAATAATCAACTCGTCATCCAATAGCACACTGGAAGTGCAACAAAGTTGTCTGGAAAATGCATACAAACAGCAAATTTTCTTTCTGACCAAAAATAATCCCTTACTTGATAAGTTGTGTGTCTGCTTTTTGCCTCTGATCCAAGTCCTACACACTTAGAATCACTGTAAACACACATTGGACCAACTTTTTATACTGAAAGCATTCTCTGCTAATGATGACAGCTACCGATGAAGTCAGAAGCTTTCATAGTATTTTTGATACATCTGTACTGCAATATTTTTCAAATACTCTTACCTATTGGTATCAAACCAATAGTTTTTATGCCTAGCTTTAGGTTTCCACTACTGCATTTAACCTTTCTGTTGTCTGTTAAATATGCTAAATATTTTAAAAGTCATAGTCAAAGTACACAGCTTTGATCACAAATAAAACTGCCACGGGATGTTTAAATAAAGTAGAATAAACATAAATGATAGGCTAACAGGGAACTGGTAGCTAGTATTAACATGTTCCATGCAGGATTCACCACTAATCCTGATAAAAATAATGTCTAAAAACATCATTGTAAATCACTCTGGAAAATAGTAGGAAAACAGAGAAACACAGAAGTTGATCCCTTTCATTAAAATAATGATACTGCAATCATTTTGTTAATACACCATCCTAGCAGTATAAAATCTAATGAGTTGTATGTTACTGATATGCAAAGTATTATGCAAATTATATTCAAACCACAATGACTGATAGCAGGTCAAAGCAGCATGTATTAATATTCTACTAGTGGCACTACAATTACTGTAAAGTACTGCCTGCACACCACCAAGACAATTAATGACATTCTCTACATGTACATTAATCTACATTAAATTTTTTCTTAATCTTCTTTATTTCAGTCACAGTGAAAATAAACCCACTCACTACTTCAGCATTTTCGTCTTCAGCAGGACATACAGAACATTTCCAGCTAATAAGCACTAACCCTTCTAGCATATGAGTTTCCAAATGCCACCATCACACATTACCCACAGGATACACATTTTAATCTCACTCTTAATATGTCTCTGTCCCAGTGATCCAGAATTTTACAGCAGGCTAACTAAGCAGGAGTATAACTTTTTGTTTCATTTTCCCTTTCAAACCACATTACCTGTGATAAAATTAAGATATCATGACACATAAAAATGCAGTCACCTGTGAAGAGTAATACAAGAGTCAAGTATTTAGCAGAGAGTGGCAAAGACCATGTTCTCCAAGCAGAGCCACTGCTCCTTAAAAACCACCTCACACCACTTTGGGAGAGCATTTATACATAAGAAAACTGATGTTTTGAATGGAAAACTCGTCTTAAGCCAGGACATTAGCATCACGTGACAAAAACAGCACAGAGAACAATAAAAATTATGGCTAATAGTAGGGGGCTGCACACAACTTTGAGGAAATCTCAAATATTTTCCCTAGATGACATGAAGTGATGTAGATTGACACTAAGGTAACACTGCTGTTCACTAAGCAGAGATCTCCAGGTTGCAGTGTTATAAACCAGACCGCTTTCAACAAGTCACTTTTTCTCTTCTTATCCCATTCCAATTCTTGTAAGCATCATCCATTTTCACTCTACAGATAGACGGGTAAAAAAATAAATCATTCCTTCCTTCTTTCAGTCACAACCTAGGTCATCATATGAATCATCAGCCACAATCCCTTCCTTCAGATGATTCCCTTTCATGTTACTTTTAAGAGTCTGCATAGGTTAAATATCATATCATTTGGTGTCAGATTAATGTATTTTGAATAGATCCTATTTTGGAAGGATTTAATATTTTGGGAAGTGTTCAAGGGTTCACTTTTTTTGGTAAGAAAATTCTTGGTACAGTACAAAAGTGAATTTTGAAATCCCAATATACTGTGGCACAGACAACTCTACACAATGACTACTTTTTAATTTAAAAGAAATCCATGTTCTAGTTTAAAGTTTTGTACGCTTTTTTTCATAGTAGTGCAATAATCCAGGAAAAATATTATTTTACTTTGTTTTAATATAATAACTTTCTTAAAAGTTTGGAGTTACTCTTGCAAGTTATCTCCTCAAGCATATGCCCAGAGAATTGATTTGATATCAGTTGCTATTAAAAGATCACACCAGCTATAAACAAGCTGAGCAATTTCCCAACCACAGGTTATATCTATTTTATGATGATCCCTGTAGTCTTGTAGCTAATCACTCCTAAGTGTGGGTTCTCTCTATTCTACCACAGCTTCAGCAGTGTTACAATCTGATTCACAACTTTAAAAAATTGTAATGCTACTACCAAGTCTTCTGCACACAAATGCACTAAATATATTCTTTGGCCATTCCTAACATTAATATTGGCTTCAACAGGCCAACAAGACTGAGCAGAATGAGTTAACCCTTACGCTTGTATTTTTAACATCTGCACAACAGTTAAGCACATATGGAAGTGCTGTGTGCTGTTACCCACACATGGTTTCTCCAGCTGAACTGAAGCAGAACTCACTGGACTGTTGGCAAAAGGAGCTGCCTTTCACTGTGTTCACTCTGCTTCTGGCCTCTCTCTGTCCAGCTGTGCATACTAACTCCATCACAGCTTTGTTTTCCAGTTAAAATGCCATAGAGAATGAAGAAAATATCACTAAAGAAAAGTATCCACTGGGAGAGCAGTGAATGTCATTTACCTCACAGATTATTTCTGTGATTTGTCACTGTTTTCATCAACCATATCCTAGAGATGTGAAGTAACATTCAGGGGCAAAAACCAAGTAGGTGTTAACAAAATCATGATTATAGGATGGAAATGGCATCTTCACAAGTTAAATTACAGAGATTATAGTGACTTTTGGGGGACCAAGCGCTTCTACTATTTTAAAGAGACTACTCCTCACATATCTCACTTATTCTTGCAGTACCATTCCTAAACACTCCTGGTGCGTACTTACCTGTAAGTAACACAAAACCTGTGCTATTTTCTCAGGAGCACTTTCTTAACACTCATGATTATTTCTCAGGCAGTTATTTCCTGTTTGGAGCTGGAGGTGGTGGGGCAAGATTTTGTTGGCTGCTACTCTGTGAAGTCTTGTGTGTGACCATATTTCAAGGAGGCTTGTCACGAGTTCCATACAGAAAATCAGACCCTCTAAATAGACCTGTCCATCCCCATATCTTACTTTTATCACTACAGAGGTGTTTCCAGAGGATAAGAGAGTCATTCAGCATAGTTCTCCCTCTAGGGAATTCAGCCATAAATATAAACTCAAGTCAAAGACTGCAATCATATCCCAGCTATTTTAACAACAAGTATTTGTTTTTTATAAAAGCACTTTCAAGTATTTGGCCTATTTATTTTAGTAAAGAGCTCATTATTTGAGCACTTCACTGTCTGTGAAAGGAAGCACAAACATCCATCAACAGTTAAATGCCAGAAACAATCTGATTGGGATGGGGATTTACTTGATTCCCTCTTTACCACGACCCCCAGCCAAATGATGGGAGGACTTATAAGATTATTTACAGAAAACGGCTGCTCATTATGATAAAGCATGTTTTCTCAGCATGAGTAGCTGAGAAGACAAGAGGCCACTCAACTGCCCCCTCAAAGCCTGCCGGGAAGGTTCCACACAGGCCAGGATCTCTGCAGTGAAGAAGGCCTCATCCAGGGCCTCAGCGAGCTGCAGACAGATTCCAGTGCCTCTGCTCCTCTCTCAGGAATTGCAGAAGACTTAGCCTCAACTTTTTCAAGGCAGAGTATTTTTTCGTGTTCTTACAGCAAATAGAACAATTAAACCTGAGCAGAACTGTGGCTACAAGATGCAATCAAACTGAACACTTTCATTCCTTCTTTGTGCCTCAGGTGTGTGTAACAAATAAGAAGTCCATTTCTTCCACTCTACAGATACCCATTCTTTAGTGGGGCAAAGAAAAAGGTTGTAATATTCTCTTCTTTGACAAACATTACACAACCATGTAAATACCAATTTGGACAGTCCTGTTTCCTGAATTCTACTCCCTTCTTCTAAAAAAACCCCTTCCATTTATCTATTTTAATTTCCTACAAAGAGTGAATAAATAAACAGAAAAACACAGTACTGGTCACCAGCATCAAGATAGCCTCTGTTACGGTCCTTTGCACTACAAGATGTTCATCAGAAATCATCAATCATTCTTTCAGCTAGGAAGCAATGCTAAAACCAAAAGGACTCTTTTTATTTTCTCATGAGGGCTTATAACTGGAATTTTTAACAGCCATCTTTGCATCCCCAAAAAGTCATTTTATTTTATAAAGGAATCCACATCAAAGATTTCATGCACTGTCAACACATTCTCGTCATTGTTTGCCTACACTCTTTGAACGATCTCCTTTCAGCTACTGAAATATTAAAATTACATTTCCCTCTGTTCTGTCAAAAAGTTGTGCAGCTTAACAGGACAGTATTCTATAGTTCCTGAACATTTTGTTCTCTCCAGAGAAACTGAAAGTGGGAATTAAATGCATTATTTTATGAAAAATAACCGTCAAAATAGAAGAATGATTGCAGTAGCATGCAAAAGTGAAGAGGAAATTATCATCCATTGGTTTTTCATAATAAATAATGAGTGCTACTTAAGAAGTATAAGATGAAATCAAGTTAAAAACAAAACAAATAGCAATGTTTGGACAGTTAATATAGCAATCACTGTCACAGGATATGTAGGTATCTAAAGTTTATATGGGTTCAGTTAGGTCAGCTCATGCAAGAAAACTATTGCTGTCTATCCAAAACAAAGATGCAACCTCTGATTCAAAAAGTCCCCAGATGCAGAGAGCTGCAGGGGTATTACCAAGCAGGCGGGACCTCTGAAAATCTGTCCTGCTTTCTGCAGTTCCACAGGTCTCCATTCACTAAGGAAGCCTAGGCGGAACTGACCCAGTGCAGCTGAACTCATATAAAGCAAGACGCATGGATGAATTTTAAGTGACCACCCAAATCCAGTAGTTCAGTACAAGGCACAGAGAGCAGAGCTGGGACAGTCACACATGATATTATGTGTTTGAAATGTTTGAACTTAGCTTTAACAAATTGTTCTTACTAATTTTTTGATTGCTCTGATTTCACCATTCTTCTGTTGAGCATAATGCTGTAATTAATAATGGTATCCTCTCACATCCCTTCTTCTCATAAGGAAGGAAAATGTTAATCCTATTTTACAGCTGAGTAGTCAGAGAACAGGGAAATCAGGCATTCCCCTTAAGATGACCCAATTTCAAAGATATATTTGGCCAAAGATGTAAGTCTGCCAAGAGAAGTTAAGGAACTTTAAATCACTAAAGATCAGTCAGAACTGCATTTGGAACACAATTATTATTCTATACATGGGAGCTCAGTATAAGCTAACCAATTAGTAAATACCACCAATACACTGTGACCATTCTTATACCCTCTGCTCAGACAAAAACTTTGTTAATAAGTCAGAAGTTCCTCCACGTGAGCCTCATACTCTCACAGAAAGATAAGGCAAATTAAGGATTTTGTGGGATACAAAGGTAAGACCCCAGCCATAAGATTCAGATTTCCAAACGAGTAATAGATTAGTTCCTTAGAAAATAAAATCATGAATAAATAATGCAATCCTGAAATTTTCTCATACCATGCATATTCCATGCATATTTCAGTATATGCTTGGAAAATTTATTTTATCCATTGGATGCTTCACAGAGTCAAAGTGCAGTAAGTACTTAGAAGATATTAATTTTCATTGACTTTTCCCACCAAATATTTTGAACAGTTTTTATTTTTAATAGCAGAACTTTTCTAATCATTAGATCTCCAGACTTTTATGAGGCATCAAATATTTAATGACATAACATTTAAGAATTATACACAAGTTATAGCTGCAATCCCAAAATTATTTCAAACAAAATAAAGTCTCTGGATGCTGCCAGTCCCAGGAGAGTCAACGAAAAGCTGGGAGTGATTTCACAGTCACAATATGATTTATAGTGATTTCTACAGAAACGACTTCAGAACTCTCATTGGGTTTGATCCAAAGTCTTATTAAGTTTGTGGTAAGGCTTATCTGTCTTCTTTGTCTTGGATTTTTCCTCTGTTCAAACAGCAGTGTGTTATATTGCTCTGCTTAAAACCTGTTTCTTTTGATTGCATTCATTCATTTTTAAGGTATTTATAGAAACATCTTCATGAATTATTGTACCACTGCTAATAATGGTCAAATAACTCAGAAACTTTTACCTCCCACTGTTTTAGACATTGCAGCTTTGATTGCTGTCATATGACTAATCAATGAATTACTGAACAGTTAGAAGAGTTGATATACAAGTCACTTTTTATTAGTGCTTCTTTTAAAAACAGAGTACTAGTGAAGCAAACCAACAGAAGAATTAACCCTCCTATGTTCCAAAATGCTTTCTTGTAGATAAAAAAACTGACACAAATATTCATCAAAGTCTTTTCTAGAAAGACAACCTAACAGGAGGTTCTGGCATTATGTCTGATCTACACCCCAAAATATTAGCTTGTAATTTTCTCCAAGAACGTTCTCAGAGATACTCCTGTCTACATCTTCTAGAATAAACTTTAAAAATAGATAAATAAAGATAGATCTGATAGTACTGGGATCATCTTAGGAAAGGTCTATGAGAAATTTCTGAAGCGCTGGTCCAAGAAAAAGAGCCATGTTACAGGGCTTACCCTGTAGCACTGGGACTTAAGCTGTAAGAGTATTTTGTGTTAATTTTCATTAGTAGCTCTTCATCACAATCCTATTCTTACATGTCAATGGGGGTTTTTGGTACTGCAAAAAAAAATTAAAACCCCATTAAAGTTCCAAGCTGCCTATAGTGCCCCACAACATTCATAGCCCTCAGGCTGCCATGGTTCAACTGCAGATCCTAGTTTATAACAAATGGATGCAAAAATGCATTGCTTCAAGGACACCGATGTACAAATGATAGTTTGACATATTAGAAAACACTACAAAGTTTTTAAACACTTTAGCAGCTTTTATTTCATACTTCAATAGCAATGAAATGTTATGTCTAAGTAACTCTGAAAATATCTTAAAGCTGTATGTGCTTGATACAGGAATATTTAGAGACCATTAGATAAACAATAATTTTATTTACTATAAAACAAGGTGCTTTATACCAATTAAAATAGAATATTGTAATAAACAGAATAGTAAAAGAACAGCACTATTAGCCCAAATCCAAGCCAAAATAAATAAAATAAACCATCCTGTCACAGAAACATGGACTGCTCCCATCATCTTCTACCCATAATATACCAGCAAAAGCAGCTATACTACCCTGCATACCCCAAAATTCAACAGCTTCAAGTGAAGTGGAAAACATCAGACCCCTTCCTTGAGGAATGGTGTTCCAACATGGGAATGAGGAGAGATCCAGCTTGTCTGCTTTTGCCAGTCTCTAAGAGGTGACCTACTTTTTAAGGAGGATTAAAAAACAATTATTTTAGAATAAAACGTGGTCTCACACATAGACTAATAGCTGAATATAGTGAAACAGTACCATATAACATATGCTGGAAGTGCCTCTGTTTAAGAAGCCCACTGCTGCATGCTACACCTTTCTAGATGTCTGAATATGTTCTAAATTAATCTCAACACTGAGTGAAACACAACAGACTCCTATCAGATCTACAAAGGCACCAAAGACTACACAAAACTTATTCTGTATCAAGAGGTTGAAAGAACAATCTCTTAGTGAGACATAGGACTGTGGAAAAGAAAATGGGCCACGCTTGCTTGCCCAGTTTAGAGAACCAGCCCTCGCCAACTGGGATCTCCATAACAAGGGCAGTTGCACATTATCTACTACACTGACTCTTTTTCCCACTGGGAAACATCATCTTTATCAGTACAAAACTGATTTCTCAGCACCACTGATGCTGTGTAAACTGTAGAGGAATTTTATTGCAGTTATGCAGCTGCAAACATACCTCTTTTGTCACTGTAATTCCCTAATACTTTTTCCAATATTTAGAGCAGTGGGATTCAGCATAACAAAGCAAAGTCTCACCTCCTTCGTTCAACACTATAAACTGCGGTACAGGAGCTGTACCAAGACTAAACAGTATAAAGTTAGGTATGTTAAAGAATGGCTCTGGCCACAATCCTTTGTGGTTGCCTCATTTACGTAAGCAGCAACAATGGCGTGTCCTGATACACGGCCACTGTCAGCAGGACAAAAGCCTACAGCTTTTGTCACTGGAAACACACATTGCTGCCTAATGAACTGAAGGAGAGCTTAAGAAGCTTAGCAAGTCAGCCAGTGGAGAAAATATCACTCTAAAGAAGAGTTTATTTGAATAGACCTTCAAATTTTCCGTTTAAGGAGACAAGTTTCAACTAGTTCTACAATTATTATCCTATATATATGTATAATTTATTATTCTGAAGTATCTAAACTTTTCATGTGGGAAAAGTCCCCCAGACTTTCTCACAAAGAATTACCACAGTACTTCAGCTAAAAAGTTAGCTTTCTTATATTACATTTATAGAATAAAGGAAGAAAATTAAGAAATATTTGGTAATAAATAAAATTATGTCAGATATTTGGTACAATATAATTTTTTTCCAAAATTTTCATAGAACATCAACAGATTTCAGCAATATAAATGCTTTAAAATCTGATAGGTTTACTGAAGACTTCAGGCTGTTGCTTTCCAAGTTTATAATGTAAAGCAAAATAACCTTATAGTGCAGAAACTTTTCATTTCAATTCTGCCCTTTTTAACAGTTGTTTAAATGAAAAAAAAAGGGGCAGCTTTCTAAGATGTTGGCATACAGGAACTTGTTTATTTCATTTTTAATTATTATTATTATTTTATTATTATTCTTATTTTCATTATTTATTTATTTTGTGATTTCAAATGCTATTAAATTAGAAAATTTAAAACAAGCACATTAAAAGGCACTAACTTTCCAAAAGAGGTAATGACAAGGGTGGATCTGAAATTATGTATATTATGTATATATCATTAATGTATATTATAAATCCATAATAATAAACCTTGACATTCACCACAACATGATGTCCTCAGCTCAAGACCCACTGCTCTTACATAGGCCAAATTCCACATTAACTTGGCTGAAAAATAGGTTGTTTCCCTAGTGAAGAGATGATTTCTTGCAAATATGATTAAATTCCAGGAAAAGCACGCAGCACTCAACTAAATGTAAATAATATGATCTCCACCCTAAAGAATTTACAGCCAAGAAATATAAATGCAGGCGATAACTGAAGTACCAACCACGCAGGCAAAGGGCTCCCCAAGGAGCCTTTTTGCTTTCTGCAGTAAGTTTTATATAAATCTTACAGAAAAAGAAGAAAATCCTTCTATTGTGTTGGGAGGATTATCTGGTTTGAAGTAAGTTATCTTGACTTTCTCTCTGTGGTGTTTCAGGGTTTGTCTCTGCTGCCAGGTTCTTGCAGGACAAACAGCAACAGAGCTGGCTCTGCCCCGCAGCCAGGCTCAGCTACCCCAGCCTCACAGCCCCATGGGCTCAGCAAGGGGATGCTGCCCACCTCCAGGCTCCCTGCAGCTCACAAGGTGATTATATACATATACCCAGATGAAAAAGACAATATATTCTGCTTACTTACAGTAATTACTCCTGGAGAGAGAATATATTCCATCTCACCAGACTAACAGACTCTTACAGTGCTTTGCAACACAGAACATGTTTATTTTAACAAGGCAATTCATTACAAGGCTAGAAATCTGACCACAAAAAGGAAATATTCTAGAGTCTTTCTTGGCTACTTTGGTATCTCATGTGGAAAATCCTTTAGCTTGTCTCAGAGCTTTCACCCAAAGAGAAACCTGTACAGCACACTCACCCGAGTGTGGATCTGAGCCTGGGCCCATTTTCTAGGTCTCATTTTATGACAAGCCCAGCTCTTACATTTTTCCTTCTCTCTTCAGCAGCCAACAGACTTGATAAACAGCTAGCATTTTCTGTTGGTTCCTCATTTTATGCAGTCTGGGGATGGCGAAAAAAAAGAGACTAGATAATAGTTATTCAATACAACCCGAGTCTCAGCTCCCATGTTCTGGAGACCATCTGCCTGTGCATTCTTCCCTTTGTTCAAGAATATCACATGTTTCAAATAGCAGGAGAATGGATTGGAAAGATGCTTTCTGTAGGCACAGTAGACTGAAATTAAATACTATATCCCAGGCTAAAATCTGAATTCTCAGAAATATGTTTGATCCCATGGATTCAGTAAAGTGAATTTTTTGAGTCTTTTCAAAGTCTGTGTGTTACTGTAGACCAAAAAATAGGTACCCAAGAGTCTATTAGAATGGAAAGATTTCATTTAGGCTTTTTAATATAAGACATAAGCTACTTTTCCTTTGAAACCAACCTTTCAGAATTACTTTTTAGAGGTTCAGGCTTCCTCTTAGAGGGAAAAAGATTTTACTAACATAAGGTTGCTAATGAGACAGGGCTGACTGGCATGCATAAACAGATTAGCGCTATTACCCATATTGATAAAATCACTCTGATTATTCTGCTTAGGAAAGCTAAAAAACATCATTTTCTCACCTATGTAATACTGAATAAGAGATCTGCTTAATAGGAAGAAAATTATTTCTCCTTTTTTTCTGTCAAAATTAAAAATAGCTGAGAAAAATTGTATAAACAACACTTTTTACATCTTCTATGAAATGTTAATATTCAAAACTATCATGAAATCTAGACTGTCATTTGGTCAATTTCAGTATCTGTGATTAATTAGCTTTCAAGACTCATCCAAGCCCATGTTATACACTTGCCAATTAAAAACAGGAGTAGAAAAACCTGTAATTCAGATGTTCAAGTAAATACAAAGCATTTCCATGTTGATTGAAAAATAACACAAATTCATCTTGGAGAATATCCATGGATAATCTATTCTCTTGATGATGTACAAATCTTAATAGACTCCCTCAAGACAGCTCAGTAAATTGGATGATATATAGAAACTATAAAATGATTCTTCACATGACAGGCTTATAATAGTAATGGCCTAAGATCTCCCAAATACATGGAATCATAAACTCATTTAGATTGGAAAAGACCTTTAAGACCATCAAGTCCAACCATTAACCCAATACTGCCAACTCCACCACTAAACCAGATCCCTAAGTGCCACATTTACATCTTTTAAATGCCTCCAGGAATGGTGACTCAAACACTTCCCTGGGCAGCCTGTTCCAATGTAATATAATAATTAATATGACTTTTTCTACAAACAATATTTTTTAAATTTAATAATACATTCATATAATCTCATTTTGAAGAGAATCTTCATGGCAGCATAATGAGTCAGCTGCAATTTCCTAACAGTATGGGCTGAAAGTCCCTAAAAGAGTGATTTGCAGTAATCAGCCCTTGAGATGACAAAAGCATTAATTGGCATCTCTGTAGCTTTATGCTGATCAAGGTCTCAGCTTGGCAATGATATAGAGACTGTAAAAAGGAGCCTTCGTAACAGATGCAAATACTTACCAAATGGTAAAACTAAGAGCAATGTTACACTTTATGACCAGATGTATCAAATGATGCTAAAATCATTACAGAATGTAATAGCAAAAGAGAAAGACTAGAGGAAAAAAAAATATTTTAAATATTCTGCAACATAATTTGTGCTCTGTGAAGCATGCCATTAGCACTGGTATTTTTCCAAATAGATTACATTTCTATAAATGAGAACATAATTAAGAATAAATGGAATAACTTCTAAATGACTTAAACACTTGGTCACCAAAACTGGATTATTGTTGTTGGCAGACTTCTCCATTCTTCTAATTAAAGTCAACCATTTAAAACACTTTATTCCTATAAATCTGACACATGTGATGAAGGAATTATAAAATTTAACACCCTCTAATGAAACCATTTCCACCTTGCACTTCTTGGTAAACGGTGACATTCTGTTCCCCAAGCAAAAGAAACAGCCCTATGGATTTCTCAGGGAGTGAAGCCATGGGCAGTGTTTGACAGGTGAAAAAATAAATAAACCACAGGCTGCCTTTCAGTGACTTTGCTGAGAGTAGAGAAGGATGGAGACTGCACAGCCTGTCCAGGCAATCTGCTTCACTGCCTGACGGTTATCACAGGAACAGTCTTCCCTTAAATCCAGTCTGAACACCTCATCTTGTAACTTATGTCAAGTATTTCCTCTTCCTCCCACCATGCACCAGTGCAAAATGCCTGAGTCTGTCTCCTGGTTGACATCCCCCTTGGTATGGGGTGGGGGGACTTCACAGAAGTCCCCTTTAAGTAATCTTTTTTCTAGGCTGAGCATCCCCATCTCCCCCATCTTCTCACAGGACGAATGCTCCAGCCCCTGGTCAGCTTCCTGGAGCTCCGCTGAACTCACTGCAGTTCAGCTGTGTCTCCTCCCACTGAGTGGCCCAAAACCAGATGCAGTATCTAGATGCAGCACTGAAGAGATAATCTCACAGATAATCCTTTCCCTTTATCAGCTGGCTGCACCCCTGCTTACACAGCCCAGGAGGCTCCTGGCTGTCCCTGCTGCCGGGGCACGTGGCTGGTCCGTGCCCACCAGGGCCAGGTTGTACCAGGCTGGGTGACTCAGCACACAAGCAGGAACCAGGAGCACTTCTCTCTCGTGTCGATAGATGAAACAGTGGCACCTGGGGCCATCTTTCCTGCAACAACATTGTCAGTATTGATGCCTTAGGTTTTAACTCATATTTTCAAGTCTTGTGTTGCTGGGTGTGTAACTCTGAAGTGTCTTGTAGCCTGTTGGCTTATGTTCTCTCATGCTAAGATAGACATACAAAACCTCTCTAGGTTTTGTTCTCCAAGGACACCCAGACTGTTCTAGGCCCAAAAGCCTCTAAAGGAGGGCAAGCTGAAATTACATAATTAGCTAAAGTTTTAATTGGTGAATTTATGCTGATATGCAAATGAAACAAACCTATAAAGGTGTGGAGAACTCGTGACTCGTCATCCATCTCGGGGTCCATTTTTGGATGTAGCCTTTGTGTCCCAGGGTGTACCTTTAAAGGCCTTTCAAATAAATACCTACCTTTATTCCCTTATTCCTGTCTAGTCTCTATTTCTAGGTAGCCACTCAAGGTATCAGTGTGACTGATGGGTCAATTGTAGAACCATGTTTTAAGAGGGAAAAACAAGGAAAATCCCAGGTTCTTCCACAAAATCTGGAACAAAACATTTTCCTAAATAATTTTTTAGTATGACTTACCCATCTGGAACTGGGCAATAGTAAGGCCTCTGTAAATTTGCCATTAATTGTCCTTAAATCTTCTGTGCACACTCATGTACCTTAGGTCAGTCTTCTAAATGCATCAAAATAGTTCCTCATGGACACTTTTGATATAGTATCAACAGAGATGACAGTAAAAATATACTACATAAAGATTCACTACTGGGAAATCTCGCAAACAGCTCTAGATAAAATCCTCTGCTAAAATTGATTAACCACCGAAGCCTCTGCTTCACCTACTGTAAATTATGCACTAATTAATGTTTGCTTCCCACTACAGAGTGGCATTAATATGACAAGAAACAAGATCACAAACACTAAAAAACACACACAAAACACCTGATTAGCTCCCATTACTGAAAAAGGAAACTAACAGATAATTAATTAGTCTTAGTAATTATAGCTATTCCTAGATCTTATAAGAGACCTTACATCAGTTTAACTCCTATTCATATACCAGAATATCATCTGAGGACCTGAACAAACACTTGCTTTTAATTTTTATTCATCTCAGCTGTCATTTCTATGTACAGCACATAAAGAAGTCATCACCTCACTACAACATGATCCCACCCCTCATTGGCACTGGTGAGGTCACACCTCAAGTGCTGCACCCAGTTCTGGGCACCTCACTTCAAAAAAGACATTGAGGTGCTGGAGCATGTTCAAAGAAGGGCAGCAAGGCTAGTGAAGGGTGTAGAGAGTGAGTCCTATGAGAAGTGGCCGGTATTGCTTATCTTGGAGGAACGGAGGTTTAGCGGAGACCTTATTGCTCTTGACAGCTACCTGAAAGGAGGTTGTAGTGAGGTGGGGCTTGGCCTCTTCTCCCAGGCAACTAGCGATGGGATAGGAGGAAATGGTCCCAGGGGAGGTTCAGACTGGACATCAGGAAGAATTTCTTCATGGAAAAGGTTGTTAAGCATGTAAATGAGCTTCCCCAGGAGGTGCTGGACTCACCATCCCTGGTAGTATACTAGAAATGACTGGACATCGTACTTAGTGCTATGATCTAGTTGACAAGGGGCTGATTGGTCAAAAGCTGGACTCAAACCTGGGAGTTTTTTCCAACCTCAATGAGTCTATTCTATGGTTCTGTGATTTGCTGCCAACATGGAAACTTTCTTTTGCTAAACACAAATAAATCCTAGATTCTGAATACATGTTTAGGATTTATTAGTTTTTACTAAGTGAGCGGAATTGTACAGAGGTCTGCATCTGGCCATAGTACTGTCTATTTAAATTTTAAATATGCTCCCCAGTGTATGCTTTATGAGAAATCATTCTCAATGTATTTAATTTTTCAGACTCTTAATGGATAAAATAGGACTGACTTCTTTTAATACATTATTTTATCTCCACGCATCCTGGTTCTGGCCAGAAATGAGTTAATTTTTGCAGTAGCCAGGAGGGGGTATGGCCAGGACCCAGAGGTTATTCTAGACCACCTTGCCAGTGCCAGTGGTGGGGGGAAGGGAGTCTCTTCCATGCAGAAGGGCTCTCTTTCAGGTCTGCATAACGTGGCGGAGGGAATGGTCAGGTATTGTCTGTTTCTGGGGGGTTTCTGTGAGAATCATTCCCCTCTTTCTTGCACCCTCTGTCGTTAGTATTGTTTGTGTTGCTGTTTGGTTTTTTACCTCATCACTGTTTCCAGTAAATTGTCCTTACCCCAGCTCCTGATCTTCACCTTTATGCCTCCAACTCTGCTCTCCAGCCCAACACAGGAGAAGGGAAAGGGGGAGCGAGAAGGAGGCACATGGTTTGGAGAGCCTCCCTGGGAGCACCAGACTGGGGAATACCATTGCTAAACCATGACACTATGCAAAAGAAAAATTGGATGCTGACCCAAGGATTATGTTAGATGACATGGAATACATGGAATTATATGTGGGCAGTAGTGTCCCATCTCATCAATGCAAAAAATGATGGTAGATGAGACTCTTTTCTACAAGATATTCTTCTAGGCCATTTTTTGGAAATACATTTCTGCAAGCAGAATTTAGTGCGTATAGCTTCACAAACTTCAGGAAAAAATGCAAGTAATAAACAAGTAATAAACAAAATAAACTGCTGACCTTTCCAACAAGTTTTTCTCATTTCATTAACAAGGATGTAGACTTGGAACAAGAGTATGAAGAGTTGATATTAGTAATTTCTCAAATGAAATTGTGCTGCTAGGTAATTCTGACAGCTTTCAATCACAGATAGCTCACACTAATGAAGATGGATGCTATATTAGCAGAGAGATGGTGGTAAGTTAAAACACTGAACATCGAGGGAGTTGGGTGCTTCTCCTGTGTGACTCAGGTTTTGGACTCATTTTGACAAACAGCTTAACTTACATTGGTTTTTTTCTCTGATGCATTAGAATTTACCCCCACTGGTAAAGCAAGAAAAAGAGAATCCAGTACCATGGATGCTACTGTCTCAGTGGAACTTAAAATGACTCTCCAGTTTCACATCAGACTGAATTTCAGTTTCTCCTTCAGAAGAATCAGTGGGGATCACTGGACTTTTGACAATGTGATTGCCTCTTGAGATTACTCAGGAGTTGTAGCTGGATAAATCCTTGACATCTCAGAGACATAAGATGTGGGCATGTCCCTCAATCTCTCTTATTTGCTTTACAGTGACATTGTAGTTGTCTCTTTTCGGTCTTTCACTACTTTTGTCTTGTCTTAACATTTGTCACGGAGCAGTAGGAATCACTTTGTTATGGATGATATGTGACTATCTGTACAGCAGATGTTCTCTAAACATCAGATTCTATGAGGCAGCTCTTGTGTGAACCCCTGAACAAGACATCTGTTGTAATAATTGTAATAATTCACAGTGATTACAGGGGATTAGACTTAATGGCAGAGTTAGTTTATACCTGCCCTATCTCACCTCTGTGTAACAAATTCCTTCTTTGCAACTGATAAATAATTTTTTCCCACTCTCAAAAACTATTTCTAGCCAATCCATTAAATGGAAAGTATTTTGAAATCCTCAAGTCTGAGAGGGAAACAAAGAAGTCAGTTGACCTAAACTCTAGAAAGTGCATACAAAACCTGTGAATAACAAGTTACTGCCCTAGAATCTCCCCCTTGTTTCCCCTATGCAGAACAGAGCCCCCACCAGGAGGTGATGGAGGACCAGATCACTTATTTAAAGCAAAGAACAACATCCAGAGGCTCTCAATTTTCTCCTATTTCTCCCAAGCCCCAACACATCTTTTCAGGACCGGGGATTTGCAGCTTGTCTGACCACACACAACAACAGCAGATAACCAAAAGCTCATAGAAGAAGAAAACATAGGAATTTCAAAGCCTCAGAACTACTTTCCCAAAGCAGTCAGCACTAGCTATAGCTAAGTACATAGAAGTACATTACTATTTTCTGCCAGGATGGAGTTTTGCTGAGCTAGTGGCTTGAGATTATTTTTGTGTTTTGTTTTGGAGGGTTTTTTGTTGTTTTTTTTACAAGATATTTTTGGCCATTACAGAGAAGCTGTAGAAGAATCACTTCAGAAAAAGCACATTCCAAGCAAACAAGATTTTTTGGGGTTTGGTCCTGTTCTCCATGCTGGCACCATGACGGAAAAGAACATCCTTTCCACAAAAGAACACAGAGCAGCAGTAAGTTCCTGTCACAGCAGTACAGTCCAAGCTTCTCTTGACTACTCTTCTTGTGCGGATGGCGAAAAATCCAGACAGAACAGAAGAGGAAGAGATAAGGCAACTGCTCAATAAAATGCCTTTACTATTACTACAAGAAGTATCTACTCTAAGAATGTCACTAAAACTATGAAAGAGCTACTGCTAGTAGCAGCCTGTTCTGTTATCTGAAAAAGTTTGGACCTCTTTCAAAGAGCAGCATCAATTCCCAAGATCCTAACAGTAATCTCTTTGCCATATTTTGCTCAAACTTCTTTGCAAGGGTCTCAGCACCAGGAGACAGGTCTAAAGCAAACTAGGATTGTCTTTCCTAGGTTTTAAAGAGAAGGATGAAGAAGTTAAGTTACCATTACCAATATTATCGGAAATAAGAAATAATGTTACTTAATTGTCAGAAAAGTAACACTATCTACAAATTCTTCAGTGACCTAATTCTAGCTTTTACTGCTGAGTGACTTCAACTGAGAGGACTCAGATAGTGTTACCAATCAGAAAAGACATCGAAGAGAAAGCAGAAAATTCAGAAAATCGATATGGATGTTTTAGTACTTAAGAGGCAAAGTGATTGATGGATGGCTCAAGATTATCAAAATCTAAATTCTGTAAACAAAAGGGGGATTTGTTTTGTTAAAAAAATTAATTACCATGGGAGTACCAGCCTCCGTAACAAACAAATGAGAATGCACTATTGCCCTGCCCACTGCTAGTTATCTTCACCTCTTTGTTGTCAAAACTATTTTTAGACTGAATGACCAGAGTAATTTCTTCTCTACTTCCTCTGTGCAGCCAGGACAGGGACAGGATATGCATGACAATTGAATGGCTGCATACAGTGGGACTCTAGTCATCAGCAATACTTCTGAGATAAAAAATAATCCTAAAAGAGGATAGTTTTTTTCACTATTACACAAGAACCCTTTTTTCAATAATTACTTTGCTGTATTCAGAAGTCTGAAAAATATATGTTGATTTTAGATAACACCTCAATTCCTTGGGATTGATCCTGTCAAAACCTTTCGAAACTGATCAGTTCTCTAACAAGAACATCACTATGCTGGACTACTATATTGTTTGACTACAGGTCAATACCATTGCTTCTGCTTAGACATTAACAGGCAACATATTCTCCTCCTCTGCCCTTAGGAATTTTATTTAATGCTGTTCCTGAACATACAGGCACTGTAGTGTCACATATTCAGCATTTGATCAATGATGTGCTATTTCACTTCATGTTCTTCCACCATGAAAGAAACTCATGCACTTAGGTAGTGCAGTAAGATGATCTTCCCTCCAGCAGCCTGCAGATGCACATAGAGCTTCTCCCCAGATAGTACTGACCAGTTACATTTTCCAAGACATGCCAAAAGCTGTAAGTAATCATACCGAGTTGCTATTCCCAGTAGTTCTGTTTCTTTGTAGAACATCTTCCTCAAAGAAATAAAGCACCATTACTACTGTCCTGCTCATGACCCAACAGAGTACTGTCTCATGTAAAGCGGGAGGAGCTCTGAAAGTCAGAGCATACAGAAACCAGTAAGACCAGCCCTTATTCATCAAGGTGTTACACAAACCTGAAGTAAATAACAGATATCATCCCTTGTAAGAAAAAATCCATATATGATCATGGGATGCACAGATAAACATGGAAAATCATCTTTCTTTCTCTTAGTAGCCTAATAAATCTGCAACTTCAAAACTGTAGAGCAACCATGAAAAAAATTCACAAAAAACAGAGTGATTCAGGTTTATTTCATTAATAGAGTTTACGTGATCATTAATTCTTTGGACACAGGACATTTTTATACTAACGCAGTTAGCAAAATTGCCTAACAGGTATTCAGAAGCTTAAAAAGAAGCAAGCCAATAAAAACTAGAAAACCACAGTACTTCAGTACCTATGACATTGTTATCACAAAATTGATAAACAGCAAATGACCATAAATTCAGTATGTCTTACTCTGATACGCAATCACTGTCAGTCATTTTTGTTACTATGTAATCTCTAGGGCAAAAAATCTTTAAAATTCCTTATCATAGGACCACAAGGTGTGTCACAGACAATTAGGTTTTTTTCCTTTCTTTATTCCTAAACATGTTACCACTCTGTGCTTGAGATGTGATAATTGTGTACTGCAAGACCTTTCCTTTGCTGGACAGCATGCACAAGGCATATTTCCCATGAAGCCCAGCAAAATTAATAGGTATTTTGCCTTTAGAGAATGATTAATGCTTAACATTTACTTTAATTCCCTTTTGGCTATATATCTATTTTCCTAAGGTGTCATCCTTCTCCTATGTTCTGACAAGCGATGAGAAAAAAATGCTTCAGAAAAAAAAAACAAGCTGAGTGGAATTAGGAGGAGTAAATAGCATGCTCGCTGGGAAGTAATTAAAAGCCATAAAGCAGGAAGAAGGCTGGAGGTGCCTAAAAGGCATTATAATTAAAACCTAATGTATGTTAACCGTGAGTGAAGCATTGAAGTCATTGACATGAATGACAAAACTCCCACTGAATTCAATTGGGGCAGGATTTTATTCTATAAGAGCTCAACAACAAGGCCAGTTCAGCTTCAGAGAGATTGATTGGAGGTTTGTGGATAAAAAGAAACCTTGCTGAAAATGGGAACTGGTGATTTACACACAATGATTTTCACAGTTGTGAAATAGCCACAAGAGAAAAGAAAAGAGAAAATTAAAATCAAATGAGTTAATCCTTAAGAAAGGGGTAGAAGATTTTTTTTTTTAAATATGATTACAGAAAAAAAACAAAGACCATTACAAAGGAGACAGAAGCAAGAAAAATCCTGAACATGGAACAACTTTATCCAAACTAATAACCAGGAAGAAAGTGATGAAGCAGTTAAAAAGCAGTGATAACTTTATAGAGCTTATCTATTGATAAAAAGCATATTGGGAATACTTAGAAAATCTGAATTCGTTAGATAGCACATAGCCTATTTAACCATGAAACAGAAATGAATTAAGAAAGAAAAAGAAAGAGAATTTGCCATTCACTATATCTAATCTCTAGAGCCCAGTTAAGTAATGGAACCACTCTTCAGAACCAGTCAATCCAGTTTCAGTGGTTTTAGCACCATGCTGTCAAAAAGTGACAATACAATGTAAGTTTGTCTAGATGTAGTTAATGGATTTACAAAAATCCCAAAAAGTTGAAAACATATAACCACTATCCTCGGTGGATATATTATATATAACAAATATATACATATATTTATATATGACAAATATTCCACCAAAAGTACTACCTGTACAGGGAATCTAGCAGGCTAACAAGCTAATGTTTAATTTAATAAAAATCAAAGAAATTCCATACTGGATTCACTGCATGTGAATAGCAAAAAGCATGCAGAAAAGTAGGTGCAGAAAATTAGATGAGAACTGGAGTACAACTATGGCAAGAAGGGAATTGTGTTAATTTGGCTGGTATATACAAAAATCTGACATCAACAGTCCACAAGCAATGGAAATACTACCAGCCTCTGAGCCCACAGAGTAATGATACTCTCTGTGTCTGGAGAACACTTACAAAGTCACTCCTCACCAGACCAGCAAATCTTTCTAGTAATATAATCTTAACGTTGAGCATTAATTCATGAAAAATTATGAGGTGGAATTGTGAGCATACAAGTTCTAAAAAGGATGTGAGAAGCCCTGAAAAACTGATATTTTTAACACCCGCAAGCAGACAATCTCCTAAAACAACATGCAGTCTTTCATGATCTGATCCTGCAAGTCAGCAACTAAAAATATGCACTTAATTACTTATTTAATTTGTCTGTGTGAGATTAAAAAACAAAGACACAGAACCAACTGAGGGAGCTCGAGAGCTATGCATTCTTAAACCATGTCTCTGGAGAGTCCTAGTTGGAGCTTTCAGCTCTGGTGAGATTTCAACACCAGGGAAAGGGCAGAGGATGGTGTTTCTGAGGCATCATAAACTCTGTCTCCACATCTTTTGGTCGGTCGGGCTGCCTAAGAGGGTGTTCTGCAGACTCTTGCAGACATCATTATACTTCCTATGCAACCGTCCCTTCTCTCAAAGGGCTGGCAGATGGGTGCCCTGATGTGGCGAGCACAGGCACTTCCAACTGCTCTCATCTGCACAGGATCCTCATGAGACTCTCCTGCACTGAAAAGGCTCAGCAGGAAAATATTCCCCTCAGACATGAGGCGCAGTCCCTCCGCAGACTACGCAGTTTGTTCTTACAGCCCTGCAAACGCTCCCTGGAGACCTGGCGCATATCCTCACGCACATTCCCTCTGTTGTTCTCTCTTCCCAACATCCACGTACAGTTTACTAAGTGCAACTAGGGCAGTCTAAAACTTCCAAAAAGTACGCATTACTTGTTTATTCTTACTGTAGTTCCACGGGGATATAAGAAAAAGACAACCCAACCAGCAATTGTCCCATTTACTTCGTCCTACATCTTGTACCCACTGCTTTATATTTACATTTCCAGTCATTTTTAGAATAGTACATTTATTTTTATGTACCAGGTCAGGTCATTCTAGACATACAATTGGTACACTTATCTGCAAATTTTGGAAGGAAAAGATCTCTTCAAAGATAATGACGAGCTGAGAATATGTTGATGAGACTTAGATTATCAACAAGAAAATCCCCTTAATAGTTTCGCACATCCATTACTAGTGAGGAAATAATAAGCTTCTTTTCAAGTAAGAAGTCACTTGTTTCTGTTCCTCTACAGAAGTGATATTTAAAGCTAAGACTACAATATAAGAATATTTTGCTCGTGAGTTGCATCATATACACTGTGTAGCATTATGGACTATTTTTAGAGCTATGAAAATCAGACATAAATCATTCCTGCTTCACAAGTCAGCTGTAAGGAAGTATTTAATGTTTTTTTTACTCTACTGTGACTACATAATTGAAAAGTATGTACTAAAAATGTTTAAACATGAGATTCAATGGCTTAAAATGAATACTGACACAGTAAAAATAGATTCCTTGAGAGAATTAACTAATCATTAATAACCTGAATCGACAAAGGTAGCACTAATCAAATTCTGGCTACATAGTAATTCTTATAAAAATGGGTGTAAGGGGAGAGCAAACTAATGAAGTGAGAATAATTTCTGCAAAAATAGTAATAGATCTACAGCACATTAACTCATTATAGAATTATATTTTTATTTCAGTATTTCCTTTCCAGGTCAAGAAAATCACAGGTCACTTAGGGCAGGCTGAGAAGGGCATAATGCTTTTTATTACCATAAAAGAAACGTCGGTTTTATGCTAGAAAAGGGGATCAAGTGTCTGAAAGGTGCTGACCAGAAAGAATGATTCAGTTACAGACATAAATGAACAAGCTGTGTTGAACACAATTTATTTGAAAATTCCATTTTTTAACTAGAGTGCCCAGCTAGCAGGATTGTTATGCCCCACTAAATTAAAGACAAACCTGAAAAAATTACATTCTTATTCTTGAAAAGTACAATACTTGAATATGACCCTCAAACTTGACAACAGTCTGAAATCTCCATGGGAACCAAATCAACTTCCATGTACAGAATTTACCAGGCTGAAATGTGTGTGCACTGTAAAGCACACGCTTTTGGCTTCAGAGAGTGATAAGAATCCTTGTACATGCATAAACAGCATGGACAGTAGTGACCTGGAAGACCTTTCAGAAGTGTCAAACTTATAATGCATGGCTCTACAACAGAGCACACATGTTCAGAGGCTTCAAATAAGATCATTCCTACATCCAGAGCCCCAGATGAGACTGCTATGAAATGCTGATGTGCAGCAGTTGGAGCAGGGGCATATGGCTACAGTTACCAGCTATCCCTAAATCCCAGGCGCATTTATAAAGTATTCAAAATGTGCCAAGATATCTAGAGAATACAGCTGGGAAAATCCAGACACACATATATGTGCTGGATTTGGCTGGGATAGAGTTACTTTTCTCCACAGTAGCTTGTATAGGTCTGTGTTTTGGATTTGTGCTGAAAACAGTGCTGTAACACGGGGATGTTTTAGGCACTGCTGAACAGCGCTGACACAGCATCAAAGCTTTGGGCCTCGCCTGCTGCCCTGTCAGCGAGTTGGCTGGGGGTGCACGAGTTGTTTTTAGGGGACAGAACTGGGACAGCTGACCCAAACTGCCTCAAGGGATATCCCATACCGTATGGTGTCCTGCTCAGCAATAGAAGCTGGGACAAGGAGGAAATTGGAGGACATTTGGAGTGATGGTATTTTTCATTCCAAGTAACTGTAACTTGATAGAGCCGTGCTCTCCTGGCGGTGGCTGAACAGCTGCCTGCCCATGGGAAAGGGAGGACAAATTCCTTGCTTTGCTTTGCTTGCATGTGCAGCTTTTTCTTTAACTATTAAACTGTCTTTATCTCAACCCACAAGTTTTCTCACTTCTACCATTCTGATTCTCTCCTCTATCCCATAGTGGGATGGAGCAAGCAGCTGGGTGGTGCTGAGCTGCCAGTTGGAGTTACACCACAACAGCCCTTTTTGGCAAACAGCATGGGGCTCAGAAGGTTCAAGATAACAACAGATTTGATTGGAATGTGCCAGATTGGATTTATGGCTGTTGTTGCTGTTTATCTATTAATTGGCAGACTCCTGTGCTTGCAATGGGGCTTGCTTGCCTCACTGTAAATTAGAGTCTAGTGCTTGTTAGTGGCTGCTTTTTGTGTAGCACTGAACTGCTTATGACCTTACTGTATGGTGCCTGGGAAAATGTTCATCCCAGCAGCACCCACACACTGGCAGACCATCAAGGTATCTCTGCTGTTTCTGTGCTGCTGTACTGGACAGGCTGAACCTCCAGTGCGAGCTCGAGTCGAAGGGACTGTGACCTATGGCTAAGCCCACATGGGAGCAGGACATCTTGAAGAGTCTGGCTGTGGACAAGCCCATACCAGATCAGGTACCTCTCGAAGCATCTGTGCCCATGGCTGTGTCTGTGCCACAGAAGGTGTACCTCCGAAGGGACTGGGTCCAAGGGGAAGCCCGTGCTGGAGAACATATACCTTGGAGCATCTGTAGCTGTGCAGGAGGACATACTGGAGCACATCAGAGTGTGTGGCTACAGAGAAGCCCATGACAGAGCAGGTACACCCCTGGAGGGACTCCAGCTATGGGTCAGTCATGTTGGAGCAGGTTTATTTCTGAAGAGATTGTAGCCCATGCACAAGGTCACACTGGAACAGGATGCACCTCAAAGTGGTTGTGGCTGTGGATAAGTCTATGTCACAACAGGTATGCCCCTGTATTGACCCTGGCTCATAGACAGCCTCTGGCTGATAATGGGGAAAATACTATTACCTATGTTCTACACATGCACACACTGAGAGTTCAAATTACTTCATGAACCTCCTAGCTAGCTTCAATTTAAAGTGTTCACCTAAAAACTTCATTTAGCCTCAACAGCTGCTTCAATCACTGAGAGTCTTTCGCTGGCTTGGAGCTGGTCAAGCGAGAAAGCAAGCACAAGGAGTTTGCAAAAGCTTCTTTTCTTTTTTTTTTTTTAAGCCTTTACTTTTGTGTGAGTAAAGGCAGTTGCATTTATATTCCTTGAAATAAATCTTATTTGACACAGTTATTCTGTCTGACTCTGCAAGGCAGACTGGTTTTTGCCAGGGATAAAAGCTGTGATCATTATAAAACTGTGAGAAAAATCGATGTTATATAAAAGGAATGGTTATTTTATGTATGCACACAAACACTGCACACACACCTAATATGAGACCTTATCCTCTGATCACACAAACAAGGAAAAAAATGGGTTACATTTGCTGAGGATGCCTTCTAACACTACTATTAGATATTTTCAGGAGGTGGGGCGGAGAGAAAGCACCAACACAATTTAATCAGAGCTTGCCATTTTTTCTTATTACCGTCACGTCTGATAATTCAGTTTATGGAAGCCTATGGATAATTTAAAAGATCACTGTAATGCCAGTTATGCTAATGATTTTCCCTTTGGATTTCAACAGATCAGGATATTTTCCCTCAGTTTTGTGTTTGTAATTCTGCCTTACAAAATACTGATTTTCATTTAAAGTTATCTTTTCTTTTGTATTTAAAAAAAAAATTCTTCTTCTAGGGAAATAATATCTGCCTCTGGTAGTATTGTACTTAGATTTTCCTACTAACATACCAGTCCCTTCTACTTTGAATGTTTTTTATTTTTCTTACTAAATTCCACTTTAATTTGACTATGTATTACCTTCTGTTACAGCAGTTCTCTGCAGAGAATCTGAAATAAACATAAAGAAATGCCATAATTTTCGAGCCTCTTGAGAAACACAGTATGTCTACACTTATGCAGTTCTCCTTTAGACTGTAAATATTTCAAAATCTCAGATTTTTACTCAGTACATTACAACACATTTCAAAATCTCTGGTTGTGTTTGACGTTGCAGATTGACTTCATTATGTACAAACAGCCCTCCTTGTTTGAAGATTCTCCAGACAGACTGTTCTGGCTGCTTTTTGCTCTTCCTCTGTATTATTTCAAGTACTAAGAAAAGCTCTCTGTTGCACTATGGCTTGCCATAATTCTTAACCATCTTGTTTTTACACAGCCTGTCTTTGTACACCAGCAGAAGGGCTGCACACTACAAGAAATCACTTCTACAATTGTCAGCTTGCAGAAACTCCCTGCACAGCCTCATGTTGTCGGTGGGAAGGAACCACACACTGCTGCTTGGTGGCCAGGGGATGCCACATTAGCATTTTGCTCTGCCTCCTTCCCCAGCAGTCCCTGATGCTGCCTCCAGTCCAGGCTGTTGGGTGTGGGGGGAGGGTGCCACCACATGTGCCAAGGAACATGTCAAGTGCCCTAATGGCTGGGTGGGCTTTTCCATAGCTGCCTTCTGAGGAAAAAATATCGATCTGCTAGCAAAAATCATACCCCAGAAAAAAAAAACCTAGCAAGAAACTGGTAGTTAAAATGTTTCTCTCTCTTTTAACTGACACATTGGTTCTGTGCATTGCCAAACAAAGGGAGTTCTGACTAAATATTTGTCTCCCACTCTCTCCCTCTATGAAAAATTAACATGCACAGGATCACTCAAATGAAGAACAGCATGAAAGGGGCTAACAATAAAAGAGTAGTATGAAGTGACAAAACATTCATTAAGGATTAAAAAAAAGAAGGGTGGCTTTACACACTGCCAAAAGTTTTATTTAAACAGGCTATTCTATCTTGCCCCCACTATACAGAACCACACAAGGCTGACACTAGAATAAATCTCAACTCTATAAAAAATTTACTGACAGCACAGACTACAAGAGAAGAGCTTGTTTACCCTCATCCTCCAGCTCCTGCCTTCCTGAAAAATTCAGCAGTTTAGTGCTGCATAAATCTGTGTAACACTTCCTGGGACTTCTCCATCCAGCTAACAGCTTTGGAGACAGACACCACTGGCGCTTCACGGAAAGGTGGGCAGTCCCTCACTTGCTGCACTAGAGAACCCCCCCACAAGACACCGAGAAAAGCAGAGGAGATAGAGGGGCAAGAGGAAGGTGGTGTAATGCAGCTGTATCATTTTAATTTTCTAAAATTGGGGCTGGTGAGAAAGAAGGGCAGGTCCGTAGAGGAAGAGCAAGCTCCGCACCACCACCTGAAGGGGTTAGAGTGGTAGCAATGCCATGTTGCATATCAGGCACCACACTGAGGCAAAGAACTTCATTCCCAGTGTGCCTCGCAGGGCCATGGCATGCAGGAACCAGGGGAACCCCTCCATTCTTACAACTGCCACAACCCACATACTCTCATGCTGATTCAACTACAACCCCAACCAGGGCTCCTCTGGGCTTCTATTCATAATAACAGGATGATTTTTCAATCAAGCAAGTAACTCAGTACTAATCTCATGCCTGAAAGTTTCAGATTCCAGTCTAAGCTACCCAAAGCCACCCTGCTGTTTGCCTTCCCCTTTTTGTTGACATGTGGAACATTTTCTGTGATAAAGGCTAGTGAAACTGTAAGAAAGATGGCCAACCCAAATACTGCAAGTTTTTGTGAACAAACAGGCTGTACAAACATGGTCCGGGATGTTTTAGGTTCAGTTAATCCTATCTTGGGCCAGGATGGATAATATGACTCAAGAGACCTTGAGAAAACCTCTCTATTTGATTCTTTTGTTTGTTAAAAGGTTATCAGCTGCCTTCTCCTCATGCCTTTCCATCAAATAACACAGTAGCTTCAAATCTAGTTTAAAAATAAAGTTTATGCTCTGCAAGTGCAAGAGAGAGTTGAAGCTGGAATCTTTTTATGACAAAGGAAAGTCATCCAGTGGAAAACATGCCAATGTTGAACTAATGTAGACATGAGTAAAAAAAAAAAGAATTCAACATAGATTTTTTGGCATGTCCACCTCCACCATCCCTGGAGTCCTGTCCATGTGGTCCTATGACACCAGAGAGTGACATACAGGAGATTAAACTGGGCAGTGGAACAGTAAACAGAATGGACAGTGTCTGTCTGATGCCCAGCACAAACTGGCGACACTGAATTACAGTAACATGGCATTGAGCACTGCCCACACTCTGCTCAACACTCCCACTGAGGACTCGTAAAAACAGCTCTCCCCAAGAGATGATGTGGCAGATGATCTAACGTGAACAATTAAGTGCATGGGAGGGGGAAGATAAATATGGGGAAAGGGCCCAGCCTGTAACTGGCCTTCCACACTGACTCAACAGCCATGCTGGAAATATGAGATCCCATTTGCAGGCAGCTCCCTTCAATGTCCTTGCCATCTCCCTGGGAAGGGATGTGAAGGATTCTCTACCTTTGTATCAGGTTTCCATGGTCAGGTTTTGGTAGTGGGGGGGCTACAGGGGTGGATTCTGTGAGAAGTTGGCAGAAGTTTCTTCCATGTCTCAGGCAGCTCCAAGATGGATGTTGGTCAAGGCTGGGCCATTTAGAAATTGTGTTGATGCCTCTGTGGTAACAGATTTAAGAATTTTGAAAAACGTTATTGCACATGTTATTTCAGCCAGAGAAGAGTGGGGTGAGAACCCATGAGATGAACGGCTCTGCAGACACCAAGGTCAGTGCAGAAGGAGGGGCAGGAGGTGTTCCAGGCACTGGAGCAGATTCCCCTGCAGCCCGTGGTACAGACCATGGTGATGCTGTTGTGCCCCTGCAGCCCATGGAGGTCCATGGGGATGCAGAGATCACCTGCAGCCCGTGGAGGAGCCCCATGCCAGAGCAGGTGGGTGCCTGAGAGGAGGCTGTGAACTCATGGGAGGCCTGTCTGGAGCAGGCTCCTGGCAGGGACTTGTAGATCCATGGAGAGGAGAGCCCACCCTGGAGAAGATTTCCTGGTGGGACTTGTGACCCAGTGGGGGACCCATGCGGGAGTTGGCTGTGCTTGAACGACTGCACCCCATGAAGAAGTGACCCTCATTGGAGCAGTCTGTGCAGGACTGTAGCCCAGTGGATGGACTCACATTGAAGCAGTTCAGGAAGAACTGTCTCCCGTGGGAGGGATGCCACAGCAGAGCAGGGGAACAACTCCTCCTCCTGAGCAATNGAGCAGGCTCCTGGCAGGGACTTGTAGATCCATGGAGAGGAGAGCCCACACTGGAGAAGATTTCCTGGTGGGACTTGTGACCCAGTGGGGGACCCATGCGGGAGTTGGCTGTGCTTGAACGACTGCACCCCATGAAGAAGTGACCCTCATTGGAGCAGTCTGTGCAGGACTGTAGCCCAGTGGATGGACTCACATTGAAGCAGTTCATGAAGAACTGTCTCCCGTGGGAGGGATGCCACAGCAGAGCAGGGGAACAACTACTCCTCCTGAGCAATAGGAGAAACAATGTGTAATGAACTGACCATAAACCCCATTCCCTGTCTCCCTGCACTGCTGGAGCTGAGAAGGAGGGAGGGGTGGGGCAAAAGTGTTTTTAAGGTCTTATTTTGCTTCTCATTATCCTGCTCTGATATTTTTAGCAATAAATTCAATTAATATCTCTAAGTTGAGCCTGTTTTGCCTGTGACTGTATTTGGTGAGTTATCTCTCTGTGTCCTTATATCAACTCATGAACCCTTTGTTATATTTCCTCTCTCCCCTGTCCAGCTACAGAGGGGAGTGATAGAGAGCCTTTAGTCTTTGGTCTGGCATCCAGCCAGGGTCAACTCATTACACCCTTCCACGTGTCTCCCTAGAAAAGGATGTTCTAGGCCACGCCAAAAATACCAGCATGGTGTGTTTCCACACCACTGGCTCGATGGTTTGATCACTGCTCTGACTGTTCTGACAGGGTGAAAAAAAAGGCTGAGAAAAAAAATGTCAACTACATCTTCTCTGGAGAACCATTTGACAAAAGTTTGATGGAACAGTGTGAAGCTTTCCCTGGTACTGGACTAGGACATGCACTGAACTGGAAGGAGACCAAAGGGCAGAAATCAGAATGGCTGTAAAAGATTCAAGTGGAAATATCTTTTAGCAAGAGACCTTTCGTAGTTTATGCCCATACTTGCTCTTGAGTGTTTAAAATACCTGCCCAGAAACTAAGGTTAATTATTGTCTCACCCTTAATGTTGGACATGTGATTCCATAAACTTTTTTAACCTTGTGTTAAGAAAGATAACACTTCCAAACAGTGAGAAATTAACCTGAGTTTTTTGTATTTCTATTTAGCCTGGCTCTGACAGTAAGAGCTCCATCCACAAAGCAAGCTTCAAAGAACCCTAGGAAGCACTGATACCTCCTCAGACAATCAGAGGTGTTCAGCTCCCTAACCTATTGGCTTCTGCCTCCCACTCTGCTATAATACCCCCAAAATCTCACTGTTTGGCAAAAGAGGAAGGGTGCCAAGGCTGGTGGAGCCAAAGACCTCTACCACAGTGTGGGCCAGGTGTCCCTACAGCTGGAAGAGATCCAGGGCACAGCACAGGGACACCAGCACTATCCTCGTGAAGATTTTGCAAGGATCAGAGAATCCAGCGCCTCACACCTGGAGCAGTCACAGCATCTCTCTGCCAGGAAACTAAAAAGGCTTCAAATGATGCATCAAAAGAACCCCCTGGCAAATGTTCAGGTTTTTAACCAAGTCCATTCACTCCTCTAAATTCAAGAAATGAGAAACATTTTTTGGCGTTTAGGTCCTTTAGGAAGGGACTTACACATTGTGTTGAATTAGGACCAAAGACTTACACCTGAGATGTTCTTTTCTCAAGACAAGACTTGGATAATCTACTGGACAAAGTGCATACTTCCATCCAGAAGGTTCTACTAGTTTTAAGGTTTTTAGTCAAATTTTGGACATAAACAGGTTAACAAGAATACAGCAAAAAGATGCTACAAAAGTCAGAGATGTGTCCTTGAATGCCTTATTCTCTCCTGCCTTTAATTTTTTTGTCTTTTTCTCCTGCTAAAAGACCCAAACAACAGTGTTAAAGGGGAAGATTTCAAAGTCTGTGAGTGTTATTAGATGAGGAGCCACAACATATCATATGGAAACTGCAATTGAAGAGGAAAAGATTTCTATCATTAAAGACCCTGGTCTTGCCAAAAGCAAATGTAGATGAATGCAGAGTGACAAGCCCTGAAACGAAGAACCAAACTGACAGACTATCAGCTAAAAGAAAGATTCTGCAGCATAAAAAGAGATTGGAAGTTATTAGAGAAAAATCCTTTAAAGCCTTTAGCCAAGTATCCAGTTGTAGTAAAGAAAGTAAACAAGAACTTAGGAAGTATTGCTAAAGGAATATAAATCAAGGCTGTTGATATCACTATAATGACACAGTAGCTAAACTTGCAGAGGAAATACATAGTACACCTCAGTGTGCATGCACTAGAGGAAAATACAACCTACTTTTTCACAGGTTGAGCAAAAGGGCTATGAAATACTAACAGCAAATGCAAGGTTTGAATCAAGCTTGTAATCAGAGGAAGTACCTCTAGTCCTTCCATCAATCTGATTTTTTAGATGAAGGATTATTTCAATCATTACTAATAGTTTTAATTTAAATTTTGGAGATGCACAGCTTACCACAACCATGAGAGAGTGAAAAAGAAGAAATCTGATATTGAGCATACCCAAGAACTCTGTGTCAGAGTCATAATTGCTTCTGTAGGACAGACTGGCAACAAGTGAGTTTTCCCTTCCTGAAAATGGTATCTTTTGCAACAATTGCTGTCCTTCTTGATATTTTTCTCCATCATTTTCCAACAAATACTGAAAAATAAGGAAGAGATGCTTTCCTTCTCTTCAGTTACAATGTGCTTTTTTGTTACAGTGCTTTCCAGGCTTATTTAATAAGGGCAACCAGAAAGTTGCTGAAATTGCTGCATTTTCTCTTATTGCTTTTGTTAAACTCCCCATAGGTCACTGAAGGTCTAATTAATTATGACCAGGCCTGCATATACCTGGGATATATCTCTTAAAAATAATATTATTGATATGCGAGCTACACTGTTGCCTAATCTGATATTGTTTAACATTAAATCACTTCCCTTTCCTTCAGAGTAAGAAATTGTGTGCTGAATGTTCTTAGATCATAGGATTTATAGATTTCATGTTTACCATATACAACTGTGTTTGTCTAACTGTTGTGGTTAAGGAATGGTATTCTCCATTTTAATAGGCCCACTAGAAAAAACCCACTACACCCCTATTTGCTTTCCCTCCTCCTCCAGCTGGAAGCACAAAAGGCAAAGATCACAGGCTGAAATAAGAGCAATTTACTGGAAACAGCCATGGAACCCCCTTCTTCTCATAAATGAGAGAGTCCCTTTCCCCCACCCCTGGCAATGACATGAGTGAGATGGTATTGAATAACATTTTTAGGGTCTTGGCCATGCCCACACGGCTTCAGGCTCCCTAATAGCTGCTTCAAAAACTTAACCCTGTCCTTGGCCAACCAGGACACTAACTTAATTTAGAAGGGGAGAAGAAAGATTTGTCTGGGTGGGTTTTGTTTTATTTTGGTTTGGTTTGGGTCTTTTTGCAATACAATGAAATATTCCTGAAAGTCTTATTGTAGAACTGAATAGTAACATATTTATCACAAGTGAGACCACTTACTATATTAGCTGTTATTTTGGTTAAAATTTACCTGTTTTTCTGTTTCTTGTCAGAGACACAAAGTCAAAAAGAAAAAAGAAATGTCAATTCAAAAGTCATTCATTTAAAGAAATTTAAACAAATACATATTCATAAAGAGCTACAGGCTTTGATCAGGCATTCCTCCCCAAATACAACTACCTCTGATATCACCAGTAGAAGAAAATCTCTAACAGTGGATTCCCTCAATGAAAATGGAACTTCTTCACCAGTTTCCAAAGGCTCATGCAAGAAAACTGTTACAGAAAACACACAGCAGCTAATTTCAGAAGTTGGCAAAATGCAGAAGGAAGAAAAAAAGTAGATTTCATTTTTCCTCTCAAATGTTTTTAAACAGAGTCATGAAGCTAACTGAAACAAGAAGGAAAATGAAATCCAGGGAAAAAGAAGCAGCAACATCCATTCAATGGAAGACTATACAAGGAAGAAAATGAAAGAAGAAACTAATATATGAAATTGGTATGATGACAGTTTAAAAGACCATTAGCAGTAGCTTTCATGTCCTTTTAAAATATTTATGACTTTTAATATGAAATAGATTTCTCTTGCTTGTCCGGTCGGTTGGCAACATTGCATGCTGCAACATTTCTGTTTTGGACTTTGCTATCTGCAGGCCATCTTAGCCTAGTAATCACTCTGAGTTTGATATCAAATCTCCTTTGCCAGGTCTTCCATCGGGACAAGAACTGGAGTGGTGTATACCTGCTGGGTCCCTGGGTTTTTAAATCATTGTTTACTCTGCTTGTAACACATGAGGTGATTTTGTCTCTCGGGGCATCCTGGAGGCCCTTCCCAAGGCCAGCCCTGGCTGTTGTGCAGAGGAGCCTGCAGTGTCCCTCCAGCAGAGCTGGTGTGACACGGACAAGCGCCAGGGGCCTGCCTGCCCGGCCCGGTGGCAGATGCTCGCTGCAGAGAGCACCTTCAAGGCAGCACCAGGTGCCAGGCAGGGAGAAGGACCGGGTGCGTGCTGCGGGTGGCTGCTCCCCGGCCTGCTGCCGTCCGCCCACGGAGGCACTCAGAAAAGCCAGGCTTTAGTTCTGCATACACTGTAAACACGCTACACCTTCAGTTCTAGTAAGAGCAGAGAGCATCACTGAGAGACAAGCATCAGGAGCTTCACTGAGAGACAAGCATCAGTAGCTCCACTTTATCCATGCAGCACTGAATTCTGTGCCTGTGTCTCCCTGATGATTAGTGTGAACTGCTGGTGACTGGGAAGGACTCTGTGAAAGCTCAGCATGACTGAAAAATAAGCAATTCACTGCCACTTTTCAGTACAGAAAGCTATTTCTAAATACATGAACTAATATGAACTCTGGGGCAGGTACCTTATTTTGTTGCGGATTCATACAATTCCCAAGAAAATGGGGGTTGGTCTACGACTGCAGCAGCGTAGCACTGCCACAGCAACAACATGAGAACAATGTAAATGGCAGTCACAGCACTGAGATCCTGCAATACATCTGCCTGTGATTCAAACAGGAACTCAGCAGATTCTCAAACAAAGCCTGCCATGAAAAAGCAATTTCAACTCCAAATCAGCTGAAGTATAAAATCCTTTCTCTCAAAAATTTTTAGAAAACAAAGCTGTAAGGAAGTGTCAAATTCATTATTAAAAAACCACAAAATGTTTCTCCATTTTTATTTTATGTAGAGTATTTCAAAAGAAAGCAGGAGCCTGCTTTGCTGTATTCAGAACTGCTTCCCTATCCCGAGCTGAGGTGATAATGCCTTTCACACATGTTTCACACAACAGCAAGATAAAATAGTTCATGCAGACTTTCCTGGTACTTCACAGAACAAAGCATCCTAAGAACACAAACAATTAACAGCTGCTAATTCTTGTTATCTTTTTCTTTAAGAAATGGGATGCATAATAATTTGGCTAAATGGTTGAATACATTACACATTACTTCCTCCCTGGATTTTTAAGAAGTAGATGAGTAAGCACATGAGCATCACTGCGTCACTCAGGCTAAAAGTCATGTCTTCTCATGTTCATGTTCTCATGTTCTCATAATCATACAGGTAAATTCCCCTTCCTTTTCAGTATTTCCTGAAAAAATACTCTTTGTCAAGTAGATATGTGTTTAATGAAAATCAAATCCTTAGTGGAGACAAGATGTAAAATATCATGGAAAACTATGACAGCAACTGAAGATATTCCCCAACTTCCAGTGTTTTGTCAGCATACGCACTGAGCTTACTCACTTAGAAAGACTTGCATTATTCAAACACGCCTACAAGCTACAGGGTGGAAAAAAATCTTAAATTATAGTTTAATTAACTGCTAAGCCGTATTCCTGGGGCCATCTGCCCTTCCCTTAGAAGCCACCATTGGCACCCTCCCACATCACTAACAGCCATTAAAGGTCCTCTTGCCTTCAGCATCCCCTGGCACAAAGCAAATACTTAATCTCATATAACAATACCATCTAGTGGTAAAATATTTTCATTACACTGGAAATCTCGTATTTTCCTACAGCACCACTGGATAGACACAACAAGAGCAGAAAACATCTCCTTATACAAATAATTCTGCCCAGCACCAGAACAAATTCATAACTATTCATTTCTTCTAAACATATGCTTAGCTTTGAGCACATTGCTCCATGTAGAGCAGATGAGCTTGTACTCCTGCAAAGGATATTAATGTATCAATGCCATAAACCATCACCTAAGGAGCAAAAACACCAAACCAGGACAGGAGTCATTGCAAGCCACAGCACTACCTGTTACAAGTGTGCTGGCCACATGTGTGGAACAACACATGTGTGTCCATAGCCCCTCTGTAACACGTAACGATACAAGAAATGCAAATTTCTCCTGTTCTGAGCAGAGCAAATAGAGCAAAAAAGTGCTTACTCCTCTCTACATAAAGACACAAATTGTATTCAGCTGGCATCCTGAACCAACTTCCCCTGTATGACTCCACTTACACATTATAGCTAAAAATGAGTGAAAACTGAACATAAAGGCAAATGGTTGCATTTAGTTTTAAAGTCTCTAGGAGAATGTGAATGGTTTGAGAGAGCAGAAAAAAACGGGAGTGAGTCAGCAAGGCAGAAAGATGACTAATGGGAAACAGCAATAACTTGTTTTACAAAAAAATAAATACTGTCATATTGATGATGTAGAACTAAAAAGCTGTTTGACATGAAATAAAATTATTCAAAGACAGAATCCTGTACTAATGCAATGGGACCATTTGCTCTACTTCAGTGTGCTTTGTGGGAACATTAGCACATTGTAAACAACATATTAACAGAGTGCATATTTTTGAAGGGCAAATGTAGTCAATAATCAGCCTGTAGGAACAATTTAGCACATAAAGCAGCGTCGTGCACAAGTCTGGCTTGTTATCAGCTTGACCTCTTGAATGTTTCTCTCCCAATAACGACCAAAAGCCCAAAAGCCAAAGCACCCTCATACCCAGGAAAAAACCAAACAGTAAACTTGCACCCTATCAACTTACATAGGGATTCAATTGTGGCAAGCTACAAAGTTCTGCTTATACTGAAACAGAAGATACTACCAAAACCACTGTATTGTTTGAAATATGTTCTTACAAAATCAAGTCAATTGCTTTCACAAAACACGATGGTCTAGAAATCTTCTACAGCCTTTAACTAAAGCTGTTGTTTTCCTGCAATATACATATTCATCCAAGAATCTTGAAAACTATTTAAATGCGTGTCCCCTTAATTATCTAATTCAGCAAGACTAACAATGTAACTATCACCCCATGAAAAGCTGATGCTCTTCAGAACCTCCTTTACGCAGCCTTTCACTCAATGAAAAGATCAGCAAAAAAAGCAGATTTCCAAACATGAAACATTTATTAGCCAGCAATAACAACTTCCTATTAAAATTAGCAACAGCAGTGAATCCAACAGTTATTCAGAATGTTATTAAGAGTTAATCCATTAACAAGGGAATATGGTGACAACCTCTTATGAATAACAAATAATGGCTAATATTATGTTTTAAGAGATTCTGAACAGAAATGTCATTGGGATCATACTGTTTCTCTCCAATATATATTACTGCTACCCTCAAATATACAATTACATTATCACAAGTTTCAATTTATTATTTTAGATGTTAGTTATCAGCTCTAATTCTTTTTTGGGGTTTTAAATCTTTTCATAAAGCTCTTCTTATAGACAACTAAAATTAATTTGAAATTCGTTCTTTACAGAATCAATATTTGGTTGGTATCTGTAATTTATCAAGGCTGTTTACATAGGGAAAACATTAGTTTCACTGCTAAATTTGAGGCAGGAATTGATGTATTCTATTCCCCAAGGTTTCAAAAAATTGAGTGAATTAGGATCTCAAGTTAGAATACTTGCTGGAACAAGATTCCTGAAGCAGCATACCTGCTCTGCTCAGTCCACCTGCTCAGTCCACCTGCACTCTGCTTCTCATACCAACAATCCATACCCAGGTCTCTACAGAATTTCAACCTGTCAGTAATGACTATGGACTAACATAATTTCATTCAATGAAATAAAAATCTAAAAGCAGCACTTCAGAACTAAACTATACCACTTAATGAAATTCCTTTTCATTTTTCATTTTCAGAGGAAAGTTATATTTATAAATGATTCTCTATTCCTTGCTGTGACTTGCATTTAAATGAATACCTTATGAAATAAATTTCTTTACACAGAACATCAGACTGTCATAATTGTTATAATTATATCATAAAAAAACTTCCTGCATATTGTAGAAGCACTAGTAGTAGCATTCAATCATGGAAAGTAGCTTTCCATCATTCCCACCTTCATGATTCTTAAGACAAAAATTGCAAGGGGTCGATCATCACACAGCATTACAAAACCAAATATTGGACAGGAAAATATTAATATCTGTCGAGATTTATTACAGAATTATAAATAAAATTTCATTTAATTCCTTAATATCTTCCTGTCTTAAAAACTGACAAATGAACTTCCTATAATGTTTTAGTAATTCAAGAGATATGATTGAAAATTTTCATTATACAATTTTCAAGATTCCCTGATGTCTGCTGAAAGTGCTTCTTGGCAGGACACAAGCAGTCAAGATTACTGAAGTTGTCGGGGACAACTTTGTGCCAGAGGTGCTGGGTGGGTCAGGCAGGGCGATGCTTGCCAGCATCTGCTGTTCACTGACAGGGAAGAGCTGCCACGGGATAGTGGGAGGCAGCCATGGCTGTACTGCCCATGCAAGAGTGGGGTCCAAGATTCTGGGGAGTAAGGAGTGGAGTACTGCAGAGTTCTAGCCTGGGGCCTGTCCTGCTTAAGGTTTTTATCACTATCTTGGAGGAGACGGCGGAATGTGCACTCACCTAGTTTGCAGACTAACAGAGAGGGGCTAGTTGATATGCTGGAATGCAGAGCTGTCTTTAAGAGAGATGAAGGCAGGCTAGAGAAATGTGCTGAAAAGAACTTTGAGAAATTCAGCAAGGAGAAAAGCCAAGTGCTGCCCCATGAAAGGAAGCCCCACTGCTGCAGCCCAGGATGGGGAGGGATAGGCTGGGAAGAAGTTCTGCAGAAACTGCCCAGGTGGGCAGCTGAGCATGGGCCAGATCTGTGCCCTAGCCAGAGGGACAGCCAGCAGCCTCTTGGGCTGTATTAGATGCACAGCCAGCAGATCAAGAGAATAAATCATCCTCCCTCACTCAGCACTCATTAGGCTTCATCTAACTGTGTCCAATACTAGAAAGACATGGACAAGCTGGAGGGCTCAGCAGAGAGCTCCCACTATGCCTGAGGCTGAAGCCCTTGCCCTACAATGAGAGACTGAGAGAAAGAGGGCTGGCTTAACCTAAAAAAACTTGGGGGGAATTTAACAGCATCCTGCCAGTGCCTACAGGGAGGTTAACAAGAAGATGGAGCCAAGATCTTCATGGGATGAGGACAAGAGACAACGGATGTAACCTGAAACAAAAGGTTCAGAATGGATTTAAGGATAAAAATTTCACCCTTAAGGTCAGTCAGGCAGGGGAGCAGGTTGCTCAGAGAGGCTGTGCAGCCCTTCTTCTTGGATGTTTTCAAGATAAGACAAGATAAAGCTCTGTACAATTCAGTCTGACTTCAGACCTGACCATGCTTTGAGCAGGAGTGGTCTATGAGGTCCCTTCTCCTGAATTACCCTGTGATCTTATGGCCTTAAGACTATGTGATAACCTATCTCTTTCTTATCTTTCTATAGGATGCAGCATATATGCTGGGTAATGAACTAGAAGCAAATAGCTTCCATTAGTTTGAAGGCAGTGATCTCTACCCATGTTAAAATTAGCATTAATAAATACAACTAAGGTTTTACTGCCAATGTTCAAATACTTCCATTTTGGCATTTTACACATTGCCAAATATTCCTTATGAAGTTTTGCTGCTGTTTTGAAAACAATCATACAGATAATGGATTATGCCCTTTTCAGCTCCACAGTACGAATAACCCTCAAAACCATCCGGATATTCCAGAGTTTGAGGATTCATTGACCACAAAGAAACTGATCCCCTTTTCATCTGACATTAGTTATTTTCTCAGCTAAAAGAAGAGGAAGAATACACATGAAGATTTGCACTACCAAGGTGTACATCTGTTGTGTTCCATGATCAGACCAAAACTACTGTTTAATTATTTACATAAAGATTAGTCACCACAGATTTTACTTCATTAATCATCTTGTGTGTTTCCTTATTATGACATTTATTAGCAACCAAAAACTTCAAGAATCCTTGGAACACATGTTAGCATTATATGCTCCACTACACATCTTATATATGAGCAATTAAGAAACCACTTCTACATAAACTGCAGTAAGCTTTATGGCAATCTTCACTAATTCCTGGGGAAAAAAAAATTACTCATCCTGGAAACCTCAAATTTATTCTCACTCTCTGGAGCATTCTGACTTTTTAACACATATTAGGCCACAGTCACCATGATAATCACAACCTAGAAATAAATTTACCCAGGTAAAAGTTATAATGTTCAACTCAACATTACAGCATACTTGCTCTGTTACCTTTGCAACCTTGTGTCTAAGCCAGTAGACTGAAGATATTTTTCTCTGTGTAATATTTATCCCCATGAAAAATGCAAGGAATAAAATGTTTGGACACAAAATGTATAAGTACATACACAATCCAATTTGAAGTACTTTTATGTGGACCATATGCATTCCAGGAATACAGTTCAAACCTCATCTTTTTCCATTTCTCTCATCATGGTACGCTGTTTCAATGTGAGATCCTCTCACATTCCTGAACAGGTGATATGTAGAAGTGAGCTGTCGATGCCCCAAATCAAGTACACAGGACTGCTCTGATGCTCCCATGAAGAGGTCCCATAAGACAAAGTGAATATTTATAATGTTTCTCTAAGTCCTTCTTAAGTTGCTAGTGAGGTCCATTAACCTAATCACAGGATCTGAGAGATCTTCTTCAATTCTCTTTTTGCTGAAACTCTCACCTAATCCTTGTCCTTAAGAAAAAGTATCCAACCTCTCTCCCTCGTTCTACCCTGTGCCCTTGAAGCATCCCTGTAACAGTCATTTCAGCAATTCAGAGTGCAAGAAAGACACTGCTGTGGAGATGAACAGGGAATGAGGTCAGCTTCTTTTTATGGGCTGCAGAAATCAAATGGAAATACCAGTGGCTCTGTTAAGGCCACTAAATATGGATTTCCACGTCGCAGCAGAAGAAGATGGCCTGCTACTGTATTCCATCCTGCACAAAACATCCACAGAACACTTGAAATAAAGCTTAAAAATTACTATATGTCACAAACCTTTGCTCTTTACAGAATTAAATAAAAATTTCCAAAATTTTTATCTCTGCATTTTCTGATCTAGGTAACGAGTGTAAAAAACATAAACAAAACCAAAACCAAAACCAAACAAACTAAACCAAAAACAAGCCCCAGAGGCTTGTGTAATACCAAGTTCTAACAAGAAAGATCTGAAATAAGAAGCTGCCGCCATAACCTCTATTTTCTGCTTCCACCTTGATACTATTACAAGGATACAAAGGGAGAAGTTTCATTTGGATGTATTTTTAAAACCTTAACCACAGAGCTCAAAAAATACAAAGTTTTTTTTTATTATTTAATACAAAGTTAGGTTGATTCTAAAAATAGAATTACAGAAAAAGACTGAATCCACAGTTATATTGTTTAGAGTTGTTTGACTATTTTGTTCAGGTTTCCTCTTAAACATGTAAAAGAAATATGAAACATGGAGCATACCCCGAGAGAGAGAGAAGTGATCTTCATGGTAGAGTGGCACAAAGCTGACACAAAAAATCCTCTTCAAAACTTCAGACATTCTCGGCAGAACCCTTTAATGGAAAGATTTGGTTTTGAAGACTGACAAGGACAAGGTACAGATCATCTGCAGGACGTCTCAAAGCACCTAAGGTGGATACTCTGAACTGCACATCCTCTGGATGTGTCTGATGGTCCTTATTGACATAGGAAAAGTCATGGGAGGACTATGATAGCTGTCCAGAGCAAAGGAATACTATGAAATGTTTTAAAGAAAATAATGATTTTTGGATATCTGAAGTAGTCAGTAACAATTTGTTCTCTGCTGCACTGACATGCTGTCTCACTGTGGTTTTGAGTAACTTTGATACACCACTGAATTTTTGTTCCTCTCTAAGAGCATTTCAGAAGCACAACATATATAGAGGTGTTTCAGTATACAGGAGCTCAGATCTGCCATACCCTGCTCTGTGGAAAGCTCACTCAGACCTAGCTTTGTCTTTACACAGTGCCTAAGAAAAATGAGCAACCTTTCTGGGAAACAGGCAGGGAACCAAATCACAAAATCAGTAAGGTAACTAAATGTTATTAAGATTGTATTTCAGAATAAAGATTTGATTTCCTCATCTTCTTAGCTACCCTCTATCTCTCCTTTTCCTAGTTTAGTTGAAATTAAAATGGGGTTTCTTGTCCAAGATCATTGCCTCTCATGGAGGAGGAAAGGAACCAAGGAAGAGCCAAGACTCTCCTCTGCAGCCTTGCAGGCCTCAGAACTGCTTCATTCTTTTGCACTTGGACATGATACTATGTGTGAGGATTATTTAGTGAGAATTTAGTATCAGGAGAAATACTAAATGCACAAACTGCTTATTTCTTTCATAGCTATCCTTTTGCTATTAATACCATACAAAGACTGATCACAGTATTATTAGAAGACACAAAATTCAGAATGAGAGTGTTCAACACAGCAGTGCATCTCTTCTGCCTGGTTTTGGTGCTTCAGGGTGCACTGAGGGACACTGTCACCCAGGTTCCTGTTCCTCTGAACCTATAATAAACAAACACCAGCAGAAATATGTATGTCATGTCAGCTTGGGCTTCCTGAGTCTGCACACAAGCTGAAACCATGACTCAGTGACAGTGACTATCTCACTGCTCCCTCTGAGGTGTCACCCAGGCACAGCCTGTAATGCTTTCACAAGCTAATCCAGAAAAAGGGTGTCAAAACAACACCAAAGCTGTTCAAAATGGGAGTCTTAGCACAGAGGAAAGCAAGCAAAAGGCAGGAAGACTGGCAAGGTGCAGAGAGTCCAAGTGACAATACATACAAATAAATTTAGGGACAAATGCTTTATTCTCCCCATGATACCCACATGAGTCCCCCTGACATTACAGAGAACTGTGGAGGCTGGCCTCAGCCTGTACTCCATCTGACAGACTATCAAATAAATGCAGAATCTCTCCTTGTCCTCTTCATGAATTTGCTATGCCAGATCAAAGAAATGGGAATTTGGGACCAGTGCAGTACTGATGCAGCTGGCAGAGTTGTTTATTTGAGAGGCTAAATTCAACCTTCGCTTGGTCGAATAACTTAATTGTGCTTACTGGGAGTCTGCTTTTTAAAAGGTTCAATTCTTTCGGCTGCCAAGAATCAGAGTTTGCTTTCAGCATGAAATTATCTCAGGGGAAGGTTTTTCTGAGCCAAACCAGTCCAAAAGTATTCTTAATTGCTTTCCATGCTCTCGTGAAACATGAGATTATGCAGCAAATCCACATTCTAAACCAGAAAAATTAAGGAGAGAGAAAGGTAAAAAAAAACCTGACAGAAGAAAATAATAATCTTAACCACATACCCTAAATAACAAAATGCAACTTCAGATGTTAAGAGTTTTTAACAATCATTGTGCACCCCCGCCCCCAAAAACTACAATCAGGTTACATTAACAATGGAATATAGACTATGCAGACCTATTTAAATAAGAATTTCAAATAGAGAGCTATTTGAAAACTCTTTGGTTGCTCTATACAGATGTGTATTAAATTTTATTTGTAAATTGTCCCATAAATTTAACTGAACTTATAAGATAGAGAGAACCATTTGAAGGGTAAATAAATTTTCCTTTGTCTTGATTTGCTTTTATTAATACATCAGAAGTTTCAGGAAATATGAGATTTTCATTCATGCTAGAATAGCAATGCTGACACAACAATAACCAAAATATCATTGAGAAACATTAGTCTACAGATAGTTTTCATCTATTGTACTGAACTACAAACATATTTCTTCAGGGTTTGGTGGCAATGCCTCAATATGAAGGTAGACAAAAGGAGCAGTGAAATATAGCTTCTGTAATCAACAGCTTTATGCTCTTCAAAATGTCTAGGATTATGTCAGGAAAATTCTGAGAATTTCTCAAGTTTAGATAACAAGGAACTAGAAAGCTTTGAAGACAGATTAGTTAGAAACAGAATGTCTATAAGTCTTATGAATCATTTAATACAGATATGGGTGCAGATGGGTCAAACAGATATCAGTCTAAATCATACATGATGTGACAAGTTTTGTCTCTTCAGTGATCCTTCTGTCAGCTTGAATAATTTTAAGAGGAATATATCTGGTTTCCCCTCTCATCTACAGAGGCATCTCATTCTGTCATTCAGTAAATATAAGTATCCAAGCGGAAGCCTTTTCTAAATCTATTCACAAACACACTCATGAGTATGTCTGAAAATAATTGCACGGGAAGCTCTAAGCATTGAGTTGACTTAAACACTTACTTTAAAAAAAGGTATAATTTATAAATGTTCCCTGATCATTTTCTCTGTAAACAGAATACAAGAAGAGCAATCCATAATTAGTGGCAGCTCAGCTTAAAGTCAGGGGATGTCGATATACTAAGAAAATTAGGAGTCTGACATAAAATCTTTCAGGCTCGAAGCAATCTTAGGTGAGACACTTGCTAAAACGGGCAGATGACAGGAACATGCAATACAGGTTGGCCAATGCACACCATATGAAATACTCCCGCCTACAGCCATGTCTAAAATTAGCATGCCACTCACCAAAAATAATAACAGTTTTTCAGTACATGATGCCATTTCATATTAAGGTGGAATGAGTTGGGCTGAAATAACGCACATGGAAAAGTAAAAGATCTGTAGTCTCTCCACTATTATGTATAAAATATACGATATATACAGGATTTATAAGCTCCCATAAGGTGTGTCTGCTTGGAAGCAATTGAGAGATATTTGACCAAGTCCTCAACTAGAAAGTAGATTTTATTAGATTCAATCTCATTAAATAACTTAATATTAAATTTCTTCTAGAGTAGCCATATATTTTCAAAAGCTGGATATTTTCAAAATCAGATGATGTAGTGCCCTATAAGTAAGTTACAACTCTATCATCTATCAGCACTGAGCCTGTCAGAGTTCAAGAAGCATTTGGACAATGCTCTCAGGCACATGGTGTGATTCTTGGGGTGTCCTGCACAAAGCCAGGAGTTGGACTTGATGATCCTGATGGGTCCCTTCCAACTCAACAGGATCTGTGAGGCCTTAGATGCAGCACTGTCTGAAATACTAACGAAAATGCACTACGCAGAATCAGTTTAGCACCTCTTAAATGATTTAACAAATAAGTCTTCTCCAATGGTGCTGTTTCTAATGGAATCACAGATACAATTGATCACAGATAAAAATACTACTATGTAAAATTATTTTTCATAACATTTGCACAACACATCTTAATGCAAAACAATGTTAAGAAAAATCTAGATTCTGCGAAGTGACTTGAGTTGGTAAATCTGGCTTATTTGAATTAGGGGTACTTTTAACAGAACTCCATGTATCAGGGTTGAACTATTCACATTACTCTAACTGTATGAGAAACATAAAAGAATTTAGAAGGTAATTGATGATCCTGATTGATTGATCGATTGATTGATCATAGGTGTGCAGCATGGTACAGTGTCATGACATATATTTACTTTTAATAACTGTTGAATGGGACATTGATGGAAATGTTGTACTGTACACTGTAAAGTACTACATATTGCAAGCTCATCTGCAGATTGAATGAAAAGGAACAAGGAGAGAAGTTCCCCAAACCTCTCTTTTTCACCCCTCAGTACTTTGGGAAGAGAACTCATTTAGAAACACCAGGGTATATAAGCTACATCCCAAGCAACTGCATCACTACCAAAAAGTACAAAAAAAGAATGACATGATTTTCACATATGTGGAAAGAGAATCCCATTGTATTTGCTTAAATTAGTATAATTTAATTTATATTAGGCCCCACATAAGGTACCTTCAGCAGATCTGTACAAACATTGGAGTTTGTAGCTGAGCCAATAAAGAGGGGGAAAAATAGAATAAAACAAAAAAAAAGATTTCTCTTCAGAAAATAAGAATTACAAAAATTCTATTTAAACTTTAATGTTTTGTCTGACTCAAAAGGCATTTTTTATGGTTTTGGTGTCATATTTTTCAATCACTTTAGAATTCAGGTCACTTCAAAAGAAAAATGTAATTTCAAAGTAAAATTCAAGTAATTTCATTTCTATAACACTGGAACATTGTTTAGGCTTGAATACATGGATGTTTCCCTTAAAACCTGAGAACATTGTTATGTTTTCAAAAATCCCTTTTTATCCCCAACCAAATCTGTTTCCCAGACTGCAACCCATTTCACATTTCAGCCTCTCCTTACCACGTCACTGAACCTGTAAATCAAGTAAAAATGTATCTCAGAATATGTAAAATAAAAAGGTTACACTGTGTAAATTAAAATCTCCAAATGTCGATGCTTCATTATTTCATGCTGTTGCTCACTGATCTTTTCCATCATTTCCTTTTCAAAGGACTGTGTATAAAGGCTGTAGAAGAGGTGATGTTAACATTATACTCAGTGGTATTTTTCTCTTCTGCAATAATTATACAGAGAGAAAGTCAAAACAAGTGTAATGACTCATGAAAGATTAGCAAAATGCTCTCATGTAAGTAGAACACTTGTGATGACATCTATAGAGGAACATCACTGGTAACCTTATGTTTGACAAACCAAAACCACAAAAGAAGGTGTTATAAGACTGGACAAAACTCTCAGCCTAATGCAGCTCTGAAGAGAACTCACAAATGGTAGATTGAGATGCAAAAAAGTTGTTCCACTAAGATTGTCATGGTATGCATAAACGAAAAATGCATATAGGTACACCTTCATGCTCTGGTCATTCCTGAGGTATTGATTTCCAAAGTCCCTTGGAAGATTTCCATAAATGCTGCATGGCTAAATCCCAGAGACAGCAATAAAAATCTCAAGCATCCATTCAAAGTATTTAAAGACTGCTTACTTTTGAGTCTCATTAGGTATAATGAGATCTTAGATCTGTACTTAGACAAACTATATGCAAAGCAAAAGTAAGAGCTTTTCACACAATATAAAAAAAAGAACAAAACTTAATCCAAGTTTAAAACCCTACTCACTAAGGGCAAGCATTTTGAAAAGTTTGTGCCATCCATGTTTGAGCAGAACAGAAGTTTAAGCGTAAGCTTGTGAGACCTTTTTGGATACTTTTTTTTTAACTTTCTGTTAAAAATTGGTTTCTTCCCTGTATTTTCTGTCTAGAGTGGGAGATTTTCCATGACCATTGTCAGTGATACTTTCTAATTTCAGTTTGTTTTCATCACAGTTACAGAACTACGAAAAATAGATCAATGCAAAGTCTTGATTTTATTATTATATATTATAAATATATATTATATATTATAAATATATAATTATTATAGTATATATAACATTATTAATAATATTTATTATTATAAATAACATTATAAATGTTATTATAATTATAAATAACATTAATCATATTTACAGTTAAGAAACACCAAGGTTTTGTCCATCTAAATGAGACATCATTTACATCTTAAATTATGTTTAAAATTCAGCATTTTATAGAAATGTTCACCATTATTTTGTTAAATAATTCAAAATTAACTTCTACTAGAAGAGAAAATCATCAACTGAAACACCATTACAGAGGTATAACACTTCTTATCCTAGCTGGTNAGTAAGAGCTTTTCACACAATATAAAAAAAAGAACAAAACTTAATCCAAGTTTAAAACCCTACTCACTAAGGGCAAGCATTTTGAAAAGTTTGTGCCATCCATGTTTGAGCAGAACAGAAGTTTAAGCGTAAGCTTGTGAGACCTTTTTGGATACTGATAACCTTTTATTTAACCTCACCTTTCTGTTAAAAATTGGTTTCTTCCCTGTATTTTCTGTCTAGAGTGGGAGATTTTCCATGACCATTGTCAGTGATACTTTCTAATTTCAGTTTGTTTTCATCACAGTTACAGAACTACGAAAAATAGATCAATGCAAAGTNACATTATAAATGTTATTATAATTATAAATAACATTAATCATATTTACAGTTAAGAAACAGCAAGGTTTTGTCCATCTAAATGAGACATCATTTACATCTTAAATTATGTTTAAAATTCAGCATTTTATAGAAATGTTCACCATTATTTTTCTTAATAATTCAAAATTAACTTTTACTAGAAGAGAAAATCATCAACTGAAACACCATTACAGAGGTATAACACTTCTTATCCTAGCTGGTCTTGAGGCAATATGTGGCTTCCATATCATGCCTCACATTCACACTTAATCAGATAAACAAAAGACATTTTTTGAAAACATTTCCCCAAACAGCAAGCTTACAACTCCTTTAATAAGAGTTCCTACAGAATTCAAATATTTTCTGAGGACTTTTACTTTACTTCATCATCCTCAGAAAGCAGACACAAGAGAGTCCTTCCCCTTACCAGAGGGCAATCTACTCTTCACAGGTGTCTCACTCTGGAAATCCAGTCTGCCTCCTCATGAGCACAGTTGTACAGGATGAGACTCAGAGTACATCTCCTCCCACAAATAGTTTCTAACAGTCATCAACAGCAGGAGCCTTGTAAGAAATTTATACAGAGCTTGTAAGAGGGTAAATATGTAATGATCATTTCCCCATGCTCACAACTTCTAGCAATTTGCATTTCAGTCAGTTCCTGAGGCAGAGAGGGCATTTTTTATTTTCCTAAGAACTTGGTGTAATTTTCTTTATGGAAGTGACCATTTGTGGAGTCAAGTACGCTTTTAGAGTCCACAACAATCTGCAGCAAGCAGTTCTGCACCTCAGCCACAAACCACCTCAGCCACAGAACGCCCTCTGCCTCTTTACAAGACCCATCATTGTTCTCCTCTTTCTCCTCCATCCATATATACTTTGGGATTTCTTTCATACTCTTTTGTCACTCTGCCCAACCTAGGGCACTTCAGAATTTCCTGATCCCTAGCTGATCACTCCTGCATGGAAGACAGCTTATCTACTACAAAGCTTGAACTCTCCAAACATTATGAATTACATATGCCACTTGCCTGTCATATCCATATTGAAATCAAGAAAATTTCAGGGCTCTTCCCAAGAGAGACTTCCATCTTTGTAATTAATAATCTTGTTCTGTGGTTTTGTTATGTGAGGAAACAGTAGGTCACAGTATCACCTTATTTGAGTTGAATATTTACAATCTGGTGCACCTGTTATCTTACTGATTTTCTAGATAGTTAAAATGCACGCTCAGATAAACAGAGATTAATAGCACCACCTTGAATCAAAATCTTTTATCAATTACACTCAAAAAACCCTGAAGAATCCTGGAAGCATGTTGTAATATATTCCCTTCAATTCACATTGCTAAGCATACGAGACAAACACCTAGGAGTCGTGACATTATTTTCAATTATCGGAGTTGGAGTGAGATCCCCAGCTAAGAGAACATGCTCTGCCAAGTGCCTGAAGAAAACCATAACCTCCATAGGGCATCACCTTGGAAGGTACAGGATCTGTTGAGAGCCTGAAGGAATAATTAACTAGAGATGGTCACAACACTGCAGACAGATGGCAAGGAACAAGCCAGGGAACATAGAAGTTCTCCTACAATGCCTTTTTGACAATTTTATGCAGCCTCCCATTCCAGAATAATCACATACAGTGAACCCAAAACTAAGTACTTCCCACAACCAAAAGGCCACCTTAGTCACCCTACCTGTTCTCTCAAAAAGCTTAGGTTGAATTCCAAAACAGATTTCTGACTTTGGAGGAAAACTTAAAGGAAAAGGTTGCTCTTCAGTTCCCTATCAGAATAATGATATATTCAAAAGCATGAAAATGAAGTAGAGTTGATACTCTCTGGTAGTGGTTTGGGTTTTTTTTTTCCACTTTCAACTTTCATTGGGAATCTCAGTCAATTTATATCACCAGAGGAATCTGTCTCCTACCTACAACGGGCAATTTGTCTTTTTTCTGTTTGAAAAATACTCTCAAGAATGTGTCCTTACACGAGTAACAAGATTGCATTAGAAGCCCTAAGTATAGGTAATTCCTTCACCAAGATATCTTCTGGTATACACTGGATGAGATACTCAAAATGCCCATCAAAATCATATGCTCATCCAAAAAAACAGTTATGTTTACTGTCCATTTACAAAGACCTTTTTTTTTCTCAGAATAGTGCAAGTACACAGAGAAAGACTGCCACGTGAAGCTTTGTCAAGATCCTTGCTAACTTTAAAAATCTTAAACAAAATTTTTATTTGAAAATAGAAACAGGTATAAACAACCAGCTTTGGCCCAGCTTTGTATTTGCATAACGATCTCAAAGTTTTGTCACTTCTGCAGGCAGCATGTTTAGAAAGACTTTTATGGAGGTTTTGAACCCTGAGTATTCAAGTATAGGTGTGAGGTCTTTTAGAATGCCACAAGTTTCCAGAGAGCAGTTTTAAAATCTGAGCTGTAATAAAGCTCTACAGAGATGACTGTTTTCCCTGAGACATTACAGGGTGTTTCCCAGCTTTTTTCGGAGGCTGAACAGCCATGTGTATTTCTGCTCACTCACTGACACAAGCCACTGTCCTAAAAGAGGTCTCAGCACCTGGTTTGGTGCAAATTGAGCCCACCTTCTGCTAAAGCAGCAAGAATTCTCATGCAATAACAAATGTAGCAAGTACATACTTCCAAATGTTTTTACCAAAGCTGGTAGAGATAAAAACATCGTTTGCTGCACCCCTTTGACAATGTTATTATTTGATTTCTCAGCGTGTCTTGTAGGTGATATCATCTCCCAAACTTGACCTCAGTCTTCCTTACACATTGAACAAACATTATCCTTCTCACAGTTATAATCTTGTTATAAACTGTGTGAAAATTTGTATGAAGTTACACTGCTGGAAAGCAGCATAACTTATCTACAGTTTCCAGGAGAAAACCTTCTTGTATAATGCACCAGGATAGATCCTAGTTCAAAAATAAAAGGCTACAATGTCTTACGTAAATCTGGGGGTTGAGTGAAGAAAGGGCAGCGATCAGGAGGTCATAAATATTCTGGCTATGCTCACTCCATATGCTCTGAAGTTCAACTATAAATAGCCTTCAAATTGCTACACACTTCAAGAAAGTTGAGTAACTCAGCTTTCACTTTGTAATGTGAGGGTAAAAGTCTAATAAAGCCACAGAAGGGCAGAGGAAAAGAGCTGCTGAAGCCATGTAGACATCTGCTGAAAGGGTCCTAGCTGTGAATTTCCATAGAGAGAACCAGCTGGCTTTAACACAGACAAAGAAATGAGAAAGTACAAGGCCAGCCAGCCAGAACAAGGTCAGCTCTGTGTGGGGAGCAAGCAAAGCAGATAACACTGACGTGAGTGGTCTATAAGAGGCCAAAAGGAACAGCCACATACACCTCTGCCTCCACACATCTAATTCCCACCAAATTCTACAGCCAGTTATGACTTTAGACTATTTTCTTTTTACATATCAATACAAGTTTTACATATTTATATGTTTGGGATCAAAAGTACTGAAAAAAGAAGCTGGGTCATCTGCCACCCCTTTCTGGCCAATTTTTTAGTAAATTTTACTGTCTTTGAAACACATTTCCAAGCAAAAACTACTGATGTGCTGGACCCTACCTGTAGCCTTCTGGTTCCCTCTTTTGAAAATTTTTGTGTTCCTTCCAGCTGCTGGCACTGCCTACTGAAACCATTATTCCTAGGCATCCCAGGTAGCAGCAGCTGAATTTGGACAAAACCACCAGCTCTTACTGTGCCAAAGTTGCTTCTGTCATACTGCCCTTGCAGCAGATCTCACTGAGTTCTCAATGTGGCAATGAAAAGGACTTTGTCATCTGTTTGGCTTCATGCACAAATGCCATCCATCACTTTGGAAATCACTTTCCCACATCCTAAAATTACAATTTTGGATAGAGACTAAATTGTAAATAAATATCCCAAGAACACTCAAAAGAGAGGCTGACTCTTTTCCCCTTCCATAACATCAAAGCAGGTGAGCCACAGCAATAAGCAAGAAAAGAATCTAATCAACATTAGCTTCTTACTGGTCATCCATATTAGCATTTGTCTTTTGCTATTTGTCTTTTGACAGTTACATCTAAAAGTCCTCAAAATATCCAAACAAAAAAAACCCCACACCATATCTTACTTCTTCTTCACAGACATTACCAAAAAAATCTCAATTTCCATAATCTCCCCAGTAATCATAGCCCATTTATTTTGATTATTTTTTTTTAATAATGAACAATCTTCTCTTCCAAGCAATCAAAGAAAAGCAGATTATGAAATCTAGTATTTGATCCATTTTGCACAGGCATGGTTCAGAAAACATCTATGCTTAGGCCACAGATCCATACATACACCACTTCCTCTCAGAAGTCTCTAGATGAGGTAAGCTCATTGATCTAAGATTTTGTGGATTTAAAGTTTTTGAAGGGCAGCCAAAACTTTCACATCATTTTTCCACTCTTTCCAGAACTTGAGGTCTCGCTTCTTTTTCCTAAAATACTTAGACGCGTTTACATTGTAAACAACATTATGCTGAGAAGTATGAAGTGGGAAAGGTCAAAAAAAGAAAGGCATCCTTAACATTTTGTTTTGTATTTCAAGTTAACCATTGAGTGCAGATTTTTTTCTAAAAATAAGTCTTGAGCTCTGTACTGAAAAACAATATGGGTTCAATTTGCTTGTTTGTATGTTTTTTTAAATGTTGTCACATTCCTCTATCTGGCACTCTTTGAAGATGCACAGGTTCAATTGCTTGGCCCCTATGTTTACTGTAAACACTTTCTGATAATATGGGGATGACCTTTCTCCACAGAACTGCCATCTCATGAACACTGTTTGTCCCTAAGGCCGTTGGAGGACACATCGTAACTGAGGTGGGTAATCTAATTGACTACATAAAGATTCTGAAAGCACTTACTCGGCTTCAGACAGAGCACAAGAGCTGCACACTCTGCTGGACTACTCATCAGTGTCAGGTGTTTACTAAGACTTCAAAGCCTTTTTCCAAGAGTCAGCTACCCCCAAGCAGCTTCCAAATGGGGTATGTCATCTCCCATGGAGTATGTTTTTCTTCAAACTTAATTAGTACCATGTCAAAGAACACCTTTCATACCCAACTTCTCTGTTTCTGGAGAAATTTCAGTCCTCCAAACTGAACGGTTGAAAACCAGTACCTTCAGTCCAGACCTAAAAAATGCAAAGCCTGATTTGTAAATCATCTGCCTACAAGATGAGGGGTTCCAATTTGCCTGAGTCATCACAGGCACCCAGTAATGCTCTAGTGCACCTGGTATGAGACACATATTACATATACCCAAGACAGGACAGTACATTTCCAATATACAGCGGCATCAACAATACAGAAATCTCATGAGATTAAACAGAATGTGTAAAAGGTAAGATTCATAAAAGGACACACTTTGTCCTTTAAAATTCAAACACATATATACAAATTGTCCATGTCACCATAGATAACTGCGTGGCTATGCAAGCTCTCATTTTCCATAACTTTGAAAATTGTTCTCCAAATTATGATGTCAAAATACAGCAATATTTATATTATATTATATATATATATATAATGAAATATATGAAATATATTATATTTCAATAATTACAAGCAAGGGCACAAAAGCATTCCTCTGTAGAATTTTTAAAAATTCAACACATATGATGGGCCAAAATCTGTTAATTCTGAACCACAGAAAAATCCAAAAGTTTGATGACCTGGTTCCAGGACTGGGCAAATTTTTGCTATAGCCAGAAAGGGGCACGGCTAGGACACAGAAATTACTTTATACCACGTCACATCATTTTCGGGAGGGAGAGGGGGAAAGGGGAAGGGAAGTGTTGCCTTCAGGGTTGGCACAGCTTGGAAAAGGGACTGGCTAAGTATCGCCTGTTGTCAGGGGGTTTCTGTGTGAATCATTCATTTCTTGTACCGTCTGTCATTAGTACTGTTGCTGTAGTTGTTCATTTTCTTATCTCACTGCTGTTTCCAGTAAATGTTCTTATCTCAACCTGTGATATTCACCTTTTGTGCCTCCAATTCTCCTCTCCATCCCACCACAGGAGCAGGAGAGTGAAGCGAATGAGCAGCACATGGTTTGGGGAGTCCTAGTGGGAGCACTAAGTTGGGGAGTACCATTCCTAAACCAAGACATTTGATCAGCTGGGTTTTTTTCTGTTTGAAAACCAAATTCAGATATATTTATGGACCAACAAAAAGCACCTGTAGAAAACTCATATTTGGTCCTTGGAGTAACATGCAGCTATCCTGATAGCTTTGTCTCCCACGACCAGGAAAAGTGATTGGATTAGCAAAGGTGAATATTGCTTCAAGGTTGTTTCGCTAAGGATTGAAACAGTGAATGTCACAACTCAAAATGCATTGAATTTCAGTCCTTGCACTTAAGAGCCACATCTTTTTATCTCAAGGCTGTAACAGGTCTCTCAAGCATCAGAAGTCCACAATGATTCTAACCTTGTAGCTGACACAACAGCATCCCCTGGCTAGCTAAGCTTTCTAACTAATGCATAAAGTCAAAGGACCTTCTTGTCACCTGTACTGCATAAAAGCTACAGTCATTGAACTAAATAAGCTGAACTAGAAATGCCAACCCATCCTATGTGCAATGAAGATGCAGTTCTTAAAACAATTTTTTTAGTGGTCGAGACCTAAAAATGTTTTAAATCACATTTGGCTAGGAGCCAAAAATTTCAATTAAATGAAATGGGAAAAAAGAAATTCAACACTACTTGCAATCAGCAAACTTCTCTCTCAGGAATGTTTTACACAAGTTTTTGGAAAAAATACCCATTGCAGGTATCATTACAGTAAAGATGCACAAAAATATTATTCAGGCAAAGATTGTTTGAAGATGGCGATTTGTTTGTCTGAGTAGACTACTTGAACACAAACCTCACTGATGTTCAGCTCCTTTTTCCAGGACTTCATGACAGCCTTTTAAGCAAGCTGTATCTCCAGAAAATTTTCAAAACTTTGACTTGCTTAGTGTAGAGAAGAGTTTCATACAGATTTGAGAGAGAGCAGATAGATTTAACTAGGGAACTTGATTAAAATACAGTGTTGTTTTTTCAGCATATGGGCTGAATTGTATGGACATAATCTTTTTACATGTACAAATGAGAGTAAGTTATGCGGGCTGTCTCACAATTTGCGCATGCAATCTTAATTTGTGCTCACAGAAAGTTCCCACTTGGAGTTGCAGAACTGTAAATTATAATTGAAGTCAATGGAAGCTCTAAGAACCTCATATCCCTAACATAAAGTACCATGGGCAGGCATCAGCTGAAAATACTGGACCTGCTGTCCAAAAAATGCTTTGACTGGGGATGATCTGGTTTATTGGCTCTGGGAAAGACATCTGCATCACCCAAGGTAAAATCTGCTCTCTCTTCACGCTGAAGTTTCATTCCCATGAACACTAAGCAGTGCTGCTGAGGTAGCCCAGCAGGTCAGATGGACTCTACAAAAAAAAACAAGTGAGCTCCCCGAAAGCAAAAGTAGGATGAAAGTCAAGATTTTAGTGAGAGTTTTTCCTATGCTCTCTTCTGTGCTGCTATGAAAAGGATATAAAATTGTATGTAGAATTAAGTAATGGTAGCAAAATCTCTTTTGGGAAATGATGCTGATGTACTCCATTGAGGAGGCTTGTGAGGAAATGAAAGGTGAAGCAATTCAAAAGAACTTGCAAATTCTGTTAGCTCCCTCATTTCTTTATTATAGAAATGGAGACTGAATATAAATACCTCTATATAGCAATCAAAATAAAACCTGCTTAAAGCTAACAAAGGTAAAGATTAAATTTAATGTAAACAGGGACCCCAACTTAATAATGCAATCTGTTTATTATAGAGAAAGAACTTACTGACTCTTGACAGATATTCACTACAAACATTATATATATGTATGCTGATTAATATGGGTCCTAAAAAAGCCGCCATGCAAATAGCCTAAAAATAGGTAAATCAGGGTTTTTTTCTGTGCTTTTCCAAAGTCTGTTTGTTTACAGCAGGTACCTATGTATGTGTACAGCATGTGAGCTGCTTCCTGAAGATCATGCACTGTTGCAGCCTGCAAATACTTCTATCCCATCTAAGAGATAGAGTGGGATGCACAGCAGAAATGTTTCGCTTTGCACAAGTATTGTTTGTACTTGTTTTTGTGAAATGAATGCATTTGCATGAACTCAGGAAAAAAAAAAAAGCCCAAGGCAGATGCAGCATTGCCTTGTTGCTAACCATCAGATACCTTGTTTTAAAGCTGTTCTCACACAGCTCATGGGAATTCTAGCCATATGCAGGCTCATGGCTCAGTCAAAACCTGGCCCAATATGTAACGACGCTTTGAACCAGGGCTGAACAAAGTTCATCCCTTATTCATTTTTACCTAAATAGCACTCACCATCACTTCAGCTGTACAAAATGCTGATGCTAATTCTTTCTATTATGGACAGGCCCTGGGGTTTTAAACTGCATCCATCAATATATGTGTGTCTATCCACTCTAACATTTAAAGACAGATTAGGTCACTGGTTTTGAAGCTTGCAATTAAAGTTGTCATAAGATACGACAAATAATGTACCATTTTTTTTAAATTTGTATAACCATTCTAAAAGCAAATTTTAAAAAACTTTTTTTTTTTGGAAGGGGACGTTTATAGAAGAATGGAGCTAAATACATAAGAAGGATAATATTTATTCACTGAGAGAATTCTAATCCTCAAATTCCTGCAGGAGCTTACAATTTCATCTGCCATAAAACATTTTGTGTCTGTATTACAAAGTAGCAGGAGAAACCTTTTCTTTTTCCTCAAATGTTACATATTTGGTTATTTGCATAATTTCTTGCAATTAAAATAACTCTTCACAAAATGGTACTTAGGATCTTTCCAACCATAATTTATATTTTCGCCTGTTTTGTAATTAATTAGTAAGTTAGAAAACTGCATTACTCAATACTGCTTGGACATTTCATCTCTAATTAGTTAGATATTGATGTTCTGCTAATAGAAGTGTCCTGCAAAAAAATACTTCATAAATACAACTATTGGAGGAATCAAGGCAAGTTCTTCCTAAGAGCCTTGAAAATCCTCAGCAAATTAAAATACAGTCAAAAATTACTTAGCAGTTACTGAGAAGAGAGTAATTCTGCAGAAGACCAAAAAGAGGGGGAATACGGGAAGAGAGGGTACATTACCTAATCATGTCAACATTGGGGCCCAAGCTTTTTATTTACAAAGTGAATTTAACTGTTGCTGTCTACACTAAGAATCACTTCACCACAAAAATGATAAGCAGAAGTACTTCTTCTGTATAAAATTCTCTGTAATTCTGTAGTAAAGAGTTTAAGAATCTAAGAAGCAGCGAAGCAGGTGTATTCCTTATATTACTAACTCCCATTAGACAAAGGAAGGAGATTTGCTTTGTTTTATGTTGGTCTTTTTTCCAGTTCCATAGACTGATGCTATCCAGTGCCAATGAGCACAGTGGGAATTTGGGGACTGATGCCAGTAGACCTATATTCTACAAAGAGCCAAAACTAGAGAAGCTTAATGAATCACAGTCAAGTTGCTCATTAGAAAATCAAAATCCCAAAAGAAATCCTTATAACATTCTCAGTATTTTGATAAAACACTAATAGATGTTAGAAGTTATATACTTCCCACTCCTCATAGGCCAAGACACACGGACCACTGACTTAGAGCTGTGCACTTAATGACAGGCAGATGCAGTGAGGACTAAGGATTGTAAAGTTCTCTAGCAGGCATCAGTCTTGCAAGTGAACCAAAGCAAATGACAGAAAAATGTTTTGTTTTATCATTGTTCAGCACCTCATTCTTGAAAGGTCATGCTAAGTGCCACTGTCACAAAAATACTTAATACAGCATATGCCTCTTTCAGGACTTAGCATTTTGTTTATTGTTCTTAAACTCTGTAAGTAGATTTCTACACTCATTCAGTATATGGTTATTCATTCTTGTGGAAACTTCTACTCTCATTTCCCCCTGTTACATCATAGTCCAAAAAATGCTTGTTCTGGAATTAACTATACTTCTGGATGACGGTCTCAGCAACAAATCCTGATCTGAGAAATAAAATTTAATTAATGTCATGCTCCTTATAAACTAGAAGGAAAGCTGGAATCACCCTTTCCAGGCCGACATTTCAAAGCTGATTATTTCTTTCTTATTATTACATATATGTATAATATCTGTAACATATTATATATTATTATTTTATTATTAAGAATCTTTGATTATTTATTTCTCTTACAATTATCAGAAACATTAAATCTAGCTTAAAACATTTAATCTACAGGCTCATAACATGAGATATTTCAGACTTCAGCTTAATATCCAGACTTTCAAGTGGTAGCAGAGGGCTTTTTCACATATTAGGATTTTGTATTAGAATACATCACTAAACAATAGACAAAAAAGAAACAAAAATAAACGTTTTAGCATAAATTGCCTCCAATGTTAATTAATTTCATAATTGTTTTGTATGATGCTACTATTCTTTCTGTTTTCTGTCAGTAACATAGGTACCAATATGTTCGAGATTATGGCACCCAAATTTAGGCATTGAAATATAAGTACTCAGTTCAGTTAACTAAATCACAGAACCATTAAGGTTCGAAAAGACCTCCAAGATCAAGTCCAACCTTTGCCTGACCACCACCTTGTCCACTAAACCACAGCACTAAGTGTCATGTCCAGTCATTTCTTGAAGACCTCCAGAGATGGCGATTCCACCACTTTACTGGGCAGCCTGTTCCAATGCTAAACCAACCTTTCCACAAACAAATTTTTCCTCATGTCCAACCTGAACCTCTCCTGGTGCAGCCTGAGGCTCCGTCCTCTCATCCTCTCACAGGTTGCCTGTGAGAAGAAGCCGACCCCAACCAGGGTACAACCTCCTGTCAGGCAATCAAGAGTGATACGGTCTCCCCTGAACCTCCTCTTCTCCAGCTGAAACACCTCCAGCTCCCTCAGCTACTCCTCAAACGCCTTGTGCCCCAGACCTTCACCAGTTTCATTGCCCATCACACCAACATCCTTTTTGTTGTGAGGGGGTCCACATCTGGACACAGTCCTCAAGCTGCAGCTTCACCGGTGCTGAGTACAGAGGGAAACATGATGTCTGACACGTTATTGATCTGGTACATTGTTATAAACTCCATCCAAGTTATCTTAAATATTTTGCCACCTTTAAAATGTTCACTGAAAATAGTTAAAATGCTACCTTTAAGGCAAATTATTCAACTTAACCAACTTGCTGTGATTTGAAGTACAATTTAGTTGATCCAAAGTAGATACCATTTTAAAGCAAGCAGAATCACTTTCTAGGTCTATAAGCAACAGGATTCAAGTGCCCAAACATAACCATCTAGGGCCATCTGAGATGCCCAAGAGAAGGGATCAGCAGATGTGATGCAAGTCCTTTTGCATCTGATTCAGATAGGCTTCTGCAACTATCTGAAGTAGCACCTGGAGGCCAGACAAGATGCTCTCGAGTTTTAAATTATGTTATGCACCTGAACTCTATCCTGGATCTCACTTGACTATGAAACTAAAGCACCTACCTCTCACATAGACAATTGCAATTGGACCCCTATTTTAGGTGTCAATCTCAAGCTGAATCCTGCCTTTAATGCCCTTTTTGTTAGGTTATGAGCCAATTTCCAACACCCAAAGCCAAGCAGCACTGGACTCTTCTTTAAATTTCACAAAGCAGCAGCAAGGTGACATACAAGATGTTTTACTCTGCCAAACACTGAATTCTCTAAAGAAGGAGTTTATTTTACCATTAAAATAAGATACTGTAATTTCCAATGTAGCTTTGCAAAGGTTCATTATCTGACAACAAAACAAATCACAATTAAAAGTGTATTTACTTTTAATCTTGTGTAGCTTGTGGATTTTGGGGGTTTTTGAAAAAGAGAGGGAGATGTCTAAAAAGGTGTTCTTTTCAGGTTCTGTATGCTGGCTCAGGAATTTTATTTGATGATGCACCATTATTACTCTTCTCCAAATACCAGGAGGTTTAATACATTTTTGAACAGAGGCTTCAAGATTAAAAATAATAACTTCAAAAAATAAAATTACTACCATATGTTTGAACAGGAAAAGGAAACATAATACTATGAGACCTATGAGACTGCTACATCTAGCTGTATCATTCCAAGTCACAAAATTTAATTGCTGGAAAAAGATATTCAGGCCAATCAAGTAACACAAGGGAGTGGTAAAACACAATTGTAGCTGTTATCTAGCTTCTAGATTTGATAATATCAGTGAAAAGATAAAGTCCAACCACAAGTTTTATTAGTGCTGAAAATGCTGAAAAGTGGCTCCACCTTCACCTTTTCAGTCAAAATCAGCCACCCAAAGAGCTTTTATTATATGAGATTCTCAGAGTGAATTTCAGAGTATCTGCAATGGTTATGTGAAGGGCTCAGCTTTCTTTTCTCTGACAGATCTAGGCCATCTGAGCAGGTTTTAAACCTCCTTCATCACCTCTGAGACTGAAATTAAAAAGGAGGTGCTCAGTACCCAGTCTGAAAGCTTTATAGTATTGTAGGCTAGCAGGGAAACTGAACACATGAAGTTAAGCATGAAGGGATATGATGCAATTTTAAAAACCAGTTTTAATGACTGTAGTGTCAAGTCCTTGCTCAAGTCCTTTAGCTTTTTCTGAAAAAGTTACTCTGTTACACAGATCTTTGAGCAACTGCAGAAGTCAAAACAACCCAGGGTACTAAACAGAAGAGGTAAGCTGAAGAGTAAGATAGAAAGAAGAGACTGTATTTTGAAATCTATCTTACATTTGCCATATTTGATTCTAAATATTAAAAATAACTTTGGATTTAAAATGTTTCTGTTTTATTCAACCCTGACCACAAATCAGTTAGAATCACCAAGGAAGCCTGGTGTTGAAAGTCAGTGGAATGGCAAAATGTTAGCTATGCTCAAAGACAGATAGAGGACTAGAGGCTTGAAAGCCATACTCAGAGGTATAAGGAAGTGCCCTCAAATGGCAAAGAAAGGGAAAAAATTAGACCTAGTTCAGGAATCATTACAAGCTCACTGCATATTATACTGGCAAATTAAAAATCTCACAGAAAATTACTGCTATAACTTATTATGCTAGTAAAAAGAAAACCAAGGAATTCTGCTCCTTTATTACACCACTACTTAATACAATTGGCATTCATTCATTGGAATAAGGAGTATTCAACTTAGAGATCCAATTTTTGTAGAAGAATGTATTTGTAGGTATACAGAAGTTCCTAATTCTTAGTATGTTGCTACTAAACAAACACATTATTTCATTCAATAAGGTTGTTTGTTTTTTTTTTTTTTTTTGAAAAAAGAAAAAACTACCAAAAAATTCTGGTAGAACAATAGATTTGGTTTCATTTTTCAAAGGGAGTGTTTCTTGTGTAGAAACCTAAGTTAAAGATTGTTTAAATTAAAAAAAGGAAGGACATGGACATTCTCCTGTTCCTTAATTATGGTTTTGTTTTCTTCAATGCTAGAAAGCATTTACAATAGCTAAAAATGAAAAGGCCTCACAAACCAGGCTTCCATAGAAAGTCATAAGCAGACATGCTTTTCTGTAACACATGGTTAAACATTTCCAGGAAACATTAATAAAATATCTTCCAAAAATATGAAAAGATCATAAAATAAAATTAGAACAGAAGGCAGAGGCCAGGTACAGTTTCTTTCTTCCAAAGTGGCAACAACTATTCAATACCTGGGTAAATTAGCCTTATATAAGCCCTCCTGTAACAGTGCTATGTGAAACACTGTCTGCCACTAACCATCAGAAAGAATATGACAAAGCATTCATCAAAGTACAAAGAAGTACTTTTCTTACATTCTCATTTCCTTCTTTTGTTAGATTGTATTCCCACTTGTTCTCTGACTCTGGCCATTAGTGAAGTACCTTAACAGAGAAACTTCTCCTTCACAAAAGAGATCTAATGGATAAAACTTAAAGTCGTTACCAAGACCAGACTCACTGGAGATCCTCAGCAACAGCTGATAAAAACAAAACAGAGAAATTGCTTGTCCACTATACAATTTCCTTTTCCAGTGGGCTCCAATCATTTATTTCACGGACAATGAATTAAGTTCAAGAATTCTCCTGATCTGAGGGGAAAGGAGAAACTAAAGCAAACAATGATATTTGAACAATAACTTCTACCAGAAACAATCATATTGTGGGAACCAACATACCATTATATAGACAGTTCCATCATCCATTTCCTTCTGCCTCCAAAACTACCCATAATCCAATACCTGAAAATATTACAGCAGGTCTGATTCACTCTTTGGCAAAGACCAACTAAAAAAATGTTAATTAGCCAACAAATAACAACCCCAAAAGTGGAAGAACAGAGAAAGATGTACCTTTAAATCTTTCCAGTGTCTCATCACTATGATCATCACTGTAGGTCTGACCTCCACAGCCCATTGCTGAGCTAGGAATATATTGTATATACAGCAAATCTATGTATGTTTATCTCATGGTTTCTGTTGATAATGTAAAGTGATATACACTGAGTTTCTGACTGTCACATAGCTATTCATATACAGTCAGTACATAACGATTTAAGGATTGTTATATGTACAGGGATGTAAATGTATTTTACATGCAAAGATAAATACCAGCTGTAAATAAACAGAATTATATCTGTGGAGAGACAATAACTTAAAGTCATAATGGCTTGGTCAGTAAATGGAAAAATGTTCTTTTCAGGTGTTAGATAAAAGTTATACAGATCTGGTCGAGACCAGAATACACACAAAAATTAGAAGAACCGGACAGCTACAAATTGTCTCTCCAGGAAGGAGGCCATGAATTACCAACAATTGCTTAAGACACTAAAAGAAAGACACAGAGACAGAAATATGCAGCTCAGAATAGCTGTGGACATAGCATGAAATCATAGCTTCTTACCTTTTCCAGTAAAACAGTGAAGTTTAGGTAGGATTTGGTATATACAGATTATTTTATCTCTTTGTTTAATGGGTAGGAAGTTTGGGAGAGCAAAAAACATTTTACTTTAAAAATCTGACTTTGAATCACCTGAATCATTTACTAGTGAGGAATATTTTATTATTTCAGCTGACAGAACTAGGTCTGTCATTTACTAGGATAAGAAACCAGAAAAGATTGCAACTGAACTGAAGCAGTGCTGAACCAAAAAGTTCCAGAGAAATGAGGGGAGAAGTAAAGCTATCTGCTTTACTACTTACTCACCTGTATACTTAGCTACGTACTCAAACAGGGGTGCAAAGGTGCATAAGGAACATGTAAATTGTGATCTTACAGTATCCAAGACCAAAGGGAATACACATCATACCCTTCAGCTATGAAGGCGACAAGGGTTCTACATAACACCAAAACTTCTCAGCACATTTTTCAATCATATCTTGCATTCATTTTGAATCTGCATTTAACATCTACGGATTCAGAGAAAGGAAATTTTCTGGCAGGAACATTTTCAATCTTGTTCCCACAAAGTAACTGTGGGAATGAGGCATGAGCTCCAACATGCAACCAATAAAGGGAGTCTATTAGAGACTTAGTTTTATAACAGCTGGGATATTTCTACTAACTTCCATGTCAGAGTCATTGATAAGTTTTCCTTCTGTTAATCATTTCCATATTTCACTAAAGTGGAACTCTAAGTAGCAGAAAACCAAAAATATTAGAATTCATTATTACTAGGATTTACCACAAGGATTTACCACCTTTCCTTTGGCAGTTTGCATATACATTTAGTTTGTATCTGTTAACTACATATAATTAACCACAATGACAAAAACAGGATTATATAGCCTGGACTAGTACATATTGTTAGATTTAATAAATACACAGACGTAAGCGAACCTGTGAGCCACAAATGAACTCACTCATTCATTGTTACTGAGTCAGCTGCATTTTTTTCCAGCTTGTTATTAGAAAACCACTTAATTTGAAGAATTATCCTAATAAAGAGAATATTATCATTACCAAAAGAATATATGAGAATAACATACCAATTCAAAAATGTCCAAATCTTTACAATACATATGGAATATTATTTGTGGTTTTGCTCAACTTAAGTTTACTCAAAGCATTCTCTTGGGTGAAGAAAGCATATAAACTAATTTTTTTTTTCATTTAGACAAAGCAAAAACTAACTACTCAGCCACTCATACATCTACTTTCATTTTTTGTTTTATTAAAATAGCACATGTAGTAGCCTTGTCTGTGTTATTGATGACACTGTGGTGGCTATTGGACTGATATAGTGGTCTCCAAGAGTTTCCAAATACAAATAAATTCTAATGAGATAATCCCTAGTGCATGGAGATGGAGGAATGCTATCTAAATAATGCCACTTCTGTTGCAGAATTGGTTTCAAATTAATTGTTCCTTTCTAAAACTATAATTATCAGGAGGAATGTAGTTAGTCAGGAAAAAAATGAAGTTAAAAAGTGCATAATGTCTAATAGCTCATTAAATAGAAAATACATTGTAAATTTGGGAATCAGAATTACTCGCAGCTAACTGTGAGATGATGGGTCATGCACATGAAAAGAGACTTTTTTGGCAGGAAAGCAATTTGGTAATGCTGACTGCAGTCCGCATTTACTTGACATTCTGAAAGATCATATGACACCAATGCAGATGAGGTGAACAGTGAAGAGACAAGGAGAGCTAGAGGAGAAAAAGTTAGGTTATGAGCAGCTGAGGCATGATGAAGAAGGGGAGAATATGAGTGTCATCATTGGGTGTTCAATTTTTAAGGTGGAAATGAGAACAAGGTGTCATATTAAAGAGACTTGGAGTACTCAAGCAGCTATAGCGATAGCTGAGTCAACATCTTTCTCACAGAGGGGTTTTATGAAGAGTTCATTTCGTGATTAATTAGCAATTTTTAAATTTCTCTTCCAATGAAAAAACATAGTAACTATTATGCACTCATTGTTCTGTTTTAAAAGTTTACTTCATTTTTTAAAAACATGGTGTGTATTTACTCAGTGTCAAATATATCTTTATAATAGTGCAACAAAACAAAGCAACTCCAAAGAATATTTGAAACACTTAAGAATAATTAAGCTGTCAAAAAACCCTCAAACCTAAAACATTATACCACAGCCTCAAAGGGAAAGAAGCTCAGAACAGCTGATTTAGGCTTAAATTTTCTCCTAGTACATTTTCCATAAGCAGTGACCCCAGCAATTACACAAGGGGACGCAGACATGATCTGAATGGGAGAAAGCAGCTATGTATTTGCATTTACACAAACAGGTGCATGCCACAACAGCCTGCACAAACATGAGGGCTAAAGCCACCTAAAACCTCACAGAGTCATCTAAAGGTCCAAAGCAATGTACAAAGAACTGCAGGCTGTGGGCTCAGAATCACAGGTGATGCAGAAGCAGTTTACAAGGGGAAGAAAGTTACCCAGAGTTACATTATTTTGTGTTGTTAGGATTTGGTCACAACCTGATCTACATGGTAAAACAAAATCTGGGATACAACCATCAAAAATACTTCTATCAATGTACTGGTTTTTGCTGGAATAGAGTTGCCTTTCTTAATAGTAGCTCATAAGGTGCTGTGTTTCAGATTTGTGACCTTGAAGTGACAGTGACCACGGATAAGGCCACAACACAGCAGGTGCACCCCTGAAGGGGCTGTGGTTCAAGGATAAGGCCACACCAGAGCAGTGGAGCACACTTCAGAGTGATCACAGCTGTGCTTTAGCCCACACTGCAGCAGCTATATCCCTGAAGAGTCTGTGGTCTGTGGATAAACCCATGCTGGAGCAGTGGCAAGCAGAGAAGTTCACTGCAATGTAAAACCCTATGGCCTGGTCCAAAGGGACCAGGGATGGAGATTGCAATAGATACACATTTAAATTGCTGTAACCCATTATTTGAGTTGCATGGTATAATAAGTACTACAGCAAGAACCACCCAAACCAGTTGAGGACAAGCCTTACAAGAACCAGTGCAAATGCAGCAGTGACCCAATCTGAGCTGGCTTTGGTGCTCAGTAACTCCACACAACAACCACCTCTCCTCTCCTCAGTGACCACCATAACAAACAGAATCCAAGTTGGGGACTAAAAGAACTCAATGGATATTTTATGGACATTATACAGTGGCGGGTCACAGACTAAAGGAGCAACACCTGTATGCATTAGAGAGTGAGAAGGGGAAAAGGGTGGTTAATAAGGGTATATTGGACAATGTGGGACCTAAGCATGATGCAAATTGTAAGAATAAGTGGTAGAGATTGTACTGGGTTTGGCTGGAATACAGTTAATTTTCTTCATAGTAGCTTTTGGAGTTGCTGTGTTTTAGATTTGTGACCAAAACAGTGTTGATAAAAGAGATGGGTTCAGTTACTGCTGAAAAGTGCTTAAACAGCATCAAGGCCTTTTTTCTGTTTCTCACATTGCTCCACCAGTGAAAAGATTGAAGGTGCAGGACTGCTGACCACAAATAGCCAAAGATATATTTCATATCATATGAGGTCATGCTTAGCATATAAAGCTACGGGGAAGAAGCAGGAATGGGCATACATTGGCAAGTCACCACTACACATGATGGAGTCCTGCTTTTCTGGAGATGGCTGCACCCCTGCCTGCCAATAGGAAGTGCTGAATGAATTCTTTGTTTTGCTTTGCTTGTATGTGCAGCTTTTGCTTTACCTATTAAACTGTCTTTACCTTAACCCACAAGTTTTCTCACTGTTACTGTTCAAATTCTCTTCCCCATCCACTGAGGGGGAGTGAGCAAGTGGCTGAGTGGGCTGAGCTGCCTACTGGGGTTAAATCAGAACATCATAATGACAGTGTTTATAAACAGAAGAAAAAATCTCATTGCCATAAAGAAAAAATGAATCTGCATTGGGAAAAAACTCCAACGTTTCCTAAATCAGAAGCTCAACAAGGGTTCATGGCAGCATCTTTATTTGAACATCCATTGCACAAATACCAACATAATGCCTTCCTTATGAAGGTTTGGACACTTTGGCAGTAATGCATTTTAAATATTACCTTAATTCCAATGCAAGGTTTATCCCTCGTGAATCTATACTGAACAGAAAAAAGCAGGATCATAATAATGAGAAATGTCAGTGTACTGGCTGATAATACCGTATCTAAATTTATGGGATGTTATGTTAGCATATAAATACAATATTTCTTCTGTCTTGATTCCAGTAAGCCCATAAAATTGAACTTATCTCTCTGTATTTGCTGTTGTTACCAGATCTCAAGACAAAACTCCCCATCTTGTTTAATAATAGCTCATTTTTTACAATACATAGATTGAAATTTTTTACACTAAATTTGCACAGGTAACTGAGTCCAAAGAGAGGATATACCCCAGAGAGGGTATTCTTGTCTTGTGATGGTACTGAAAGAGATCTTTTTTTCTGCAATTAGGCTCTAAACATGACCTAATTTCTTGCAGAAATACCACAGCCTGATATACTTAGTCAGAAAGTTATATTTTACTTTGGTGCCACACCAACAACATCATATTTGAAGATTTACATTATTGTAATGGTAGCCTCTAACACTATAATACAGAGCACCTGTATACCTGTAGAATCTTTCTGAAATTTACTTGCTGTTATATAGCCTCTGTTCTGAATATAATGGGATTGAAGATTCATAAAAGGTGTAGGAGTGGTAAACCACTGAAATAAATTTCAAGTCTTAAATTTATACCCAGAATACAGACACAAACACAGTTGTCAAAACAGCACCCCACCTACATGCCTTCAGCACAGATCACTCTAAGCAGTTACCAATATTTATTCAGGCTCATTTCAGAAAATACTTAAATCACATAATTAATTAGATTGGTCCCATTGAAGCCACACCAGCTGAAATGCCTCACATGATCAGACCTCAGGTTTTGCCTCTCTGCACACAACATGCACACATCCTAATTTTTCCCAGTGATGACTTTTGGGACTTGGACACTCCTACAGTTCAAACCAAACTAAGACTACTAACTCATCTTAGATAAACGATGAGACAAGCTTCAGATGGTACCCATTTTCATCCCTTACTGGAAAAGATCCAAATTTCAAACCATTTAAAACATACAAATAGTACAAAAAGACATTAGCTTTCCTCAGAGCCATGGAGCCATTCTGTGTGACTTTGCAGTGTCATTAAATGCAATAACAACAATGCAACAATAGCCAGTGACAAATTATGGTTGAGCCTAGAACCTGAAAGGCCAAACAGATATCTTAAATGGGAACAAACGCTGAAAGTCTCAACTGAAAGGGGATCTAGAGTACATAGTTTGAATGCAGTGCTCACAGCTGTCCCAAATGCACAGTCAGGAGGCAGAAGGCAGCACCTATCCTAAGACTGCATGACTGCACATCAGAGGCTTTGGCACAGCTTCTCTCATACATGCAGTTTCACACGGTGAGGAAGAAGGCAGGGACAACCTGTAACCAGGAAGACTGTTCTGTACAAAGATGCTGAGATGAGCATGAAAACCCCCTTGGTGACCCAAGGGCTGAGGCATACCCTCTACCCTGCCCATGACACAACCTCTCAGAGATGAGGGACACCACCTGCTACATAACTGACTGGTTTGTGGCATAATGGATCAGAGGCCACAGCTCTGCCTTATCAATATGTGATGCAGAAACTGCAGTGAGGGAGTAGAAGAAATCCAATATGAGAGTATCACTGCAAATGTGAGAGACTTGTCAGGTTTGTGCTCCTGTCTCTAAAAGAGTTGGTGTGAGACTGCATGTTACTGACAGATTTATTTTAGAAATGTTTTATATCCTGCTTTTAAAAGTGAAAAATAAAGCAAAAGCAGTACACTAAGCAATTGCAGTTTGGTTCTCGTAAGTAAAATAAATATGCAGTACTGCAATACTGCCTCCTTGCATTTCAAGAAAGAAATTGCTTTATTGGATCAAGACAGTGGTCCATCTAGTCCAGTACCTCATCTTCAAACACTGGACCTTAAGATAGCAACAGAGGAGGCAAGAAATATTCCACAGAGAGAGGGCAGCATGCAACCAAGACTAAAAATTTATCTATTTTAAAAGCGTTTGATATTTACTGACTCATTTATTAATATTTTCCTATTTATACAACCAGCTGGTTTGTTGAACTGTGATTGTTCATTATTTACTTGTGAAGTCTGCCAATGTAAAGCACCTTTTGCAGCATTAGCTTCAATCTGTGATATAGGCATAGAAGATTGCCAAACACCCCAGAGGCAAAAAAAGCTCTGTGTGCTTCCACCTGAGTGCTATCCTGTACTGCAGCGTTCCCCTCGGCGTTGTTAAAGGGATGCTCACAGTTGAGGCGGCTGTGTACAATGCTGTCCTGGTGCCAAGAGACCTGTGTTCAAGTTTCCTGTTACAAGATCAGCAAGATGTGAAGTGAGGCAACTAGAAAAAGGCAAGATGTGAACATAGTACAGATTAGGAGGTTTGATGAGCTTTGAAGATGAGGGGGAAAAAATTCTAACTTTTTATACAATTATATAAGCAATTCTTCCATGCCACAAATCATACAGGAGCTTCTCCTATAAAGGTTTACTTAAGGACTAAGGCTGAAATCCATACAAAGCATTTTCCAGTGCTACTTCAAGCAACATCTACAGTTGCAGTGCATTCTACAAATCACTGTACTAATGTATCCAAATAGTAGAAAAAGCTAAGAAACCTTTTTTCAGTGACTTCATCCCATTTTATCTAACTATGTAGTGTCATGCCATAACTGGTAGTTATGCTAACTACTATAACTAGAAAGCATAAGGTCTTTACTTTCTCTTTTCTATCTCCAAAGTGTTTTTCAAAACACACAACATGAAAGAAACTATACGAAGATGCCTTGAATAGTTTATCTTAAAATGTGACTATTTTGCACTTGTAGTATGAAAAAGTACATTAGGTGGCCGTTATTATTTTGTCATGTCTTCTGATAAATAACTCACTACATATGGCAAACAAGAGTGGCTGGATTGGGTATATAAAGAAGCAAAGCATAAACCCCACTATCTTCCCAAGTTCTACCAAGAGCAAAAGGAGATAGCTTTGTAGCTGTCACGAGGAAAAATGAACATTACTGTTGATGTTTCCACATTCATTCCTATGTCTGGTGAGTGTTATATATCTGAACTTAGTCATGAGGAGAAGTGTTTTGAAATCAATATTAACAGTTTATAAAACCAAATCCCTGGGCCAAACTTCCTGTTGAAATAGCTCTAAGAGTGAGCTTGTGCTTTTAAAAAATATTTCAAACGTAAAGGTGTGTGCTTACAATGGACTCTGTGAAGCTGAGTATACCATGTAATTGTTTCCTCATGGTTTAAAAAAAAAAAAAAAAAAAACTGCAAGCAAAATCCTTTTAAAGTACACTCTTAAATTCAGTGATCTAAGGATAATGGAGCAAATACTCCAGCTGGTTTAAAATGTCAGAGCTGCAATTACTCCAAGGGAGCAGTGAAAGTCTACATCAATTGGGGATATCCCTCAACACATACAAATGGTCGTGAACAGGGACAGGTCACTACCCAGTTCTGCTGGCATAGGACCTTCTGTTACATTCATTTTTACAGAACTTTTGCCTCAATGCCTTCAAAATTCAGCATTTCAAAAGGTAAATGAAAAATGCATTTTCCAATAAAAAGCTATTGCTACCTGAATTACTTGGACATGAAACAGAAAAATGATGAGAGCATGACATTTAAATGAGATGTTTAAATACAGACCATAAATATGAGACTGAACATTAATTAATTAGATTTGTAGGGTCTTCCCTTGCTTTAGCCTCTGTATTACCATGCAGTCTTTGTTTACTACCATTTATCTTCTTTGTTTGATGACATTTGACTAATAAATACATTGATGAATTGCATCTGTAAATGCCATCCATACATCACAAAAATAGGATGCACTCAGTGCTTCTGGCACACTGATGATAAAAGATTTTGTTTTATTTGAACTTTCAGTACTTAACAAAGGAAATATTACTGCTCTGCTGGATAAATTTCCTGGTTTTTATTTTAATTTTCAGTGAACAAACAGCTGCAGAATAATGTGACTTAATGAAGCATTCCTAATAAAATCCTGCAGAAGATAAAACAGGGCATAGAACTGCTTGCTCACTTATAGTTGTATCATTCAGAATAATTTTTCAAGATGGTGATCACATTTCTGTGTAGATGAGTATTAGGTAATGTGATTTTCTGTCTTCCAAGTCAGTGATTTCCTTTAGTGAGATAACTAGTTAGCACTGTTGCATTACTTATTTATAGTAAGCAAAACATACACCATAATAAATGCAACATCTTTCTAGTACATTATTTAAGCTTTACACTGGTTGGTAAGTAGCAACACAGACAGCAATAAATTTAAGTGTGAAGATGCTCAGATCTGAAAAACTTCATGGTTATATTTTGCTTGCCATAAACATACTGCCTGTATTTGTAAAGATGTCCTTTATCAAGTCTGTCATCACCTGTGATGAAATTATGAAACTTCTTGGCTGCTACATTTTTCTCTGCCACCACAATTCAGTGTAAAGTATTATTTGCTTTATGTAAATCTAAATAGGGCTCAATGAATCATCACTTTGCAACCTGCCAGTTAAGCAATCTCCAATATCTGTCTGTACACACATCTATTTACATTCATTCAGAACAAGTTTTTCATGTATTCCCCACCAGAATAATTAAGTGCACTACAGTCATCTACACATAAAGCTGAGATCCCTTAGATCATAAGAGCCAGGTAAAAAGGTTACCCCATGTGTCCAGTACGATAAAAGATACTGGCAGCTTAGTCATCATTCTCTGATTAAAACAGCAAGACAGAATCAAGATTTTATCTCAGTCACCCACTACCATCAGTGCATCTAAAATTAATACCACATTTTTGAAGGACCTTCTATGTACAAAAAAAATATGCAGAACCAGTGAGTAGTAAATCTGATTTGTTGTATCAACTAACTGAGCAAAGCTTTCCACTGAAATTATGGCACTTAGTTAGTTTACATTTACAAGAATAACTACTGGGAACTGGGACTATGTGAAACAATACCCACATGGTTTTCAATACTGCCTCAGCAGTATCAGCTCTCTGAAATAAAATATTAATAGTGAAATTTATATAAATTACTTTACTACTGTTAATTATACATTCACAAAATAATTTAGGCATCAGTACGAGATGACAGCAAAATTACTCTGAAAAAGTATAATGAAACTTGTAACCTTTGCCACCTCGGATAAAAATACCTTAGTATACTCTTTCCCAACTTCAGCTAAGCTATCCTCCCAGTACCACTGAACTACTATGTTTCTAGTAGTACCCAACACTACAGAAAATAATCTTAATTTCTCAATTTGACTTAAATTAGCCCATAAAGTAGCTTTAAAGTGTTAAACATATAGTAGGCTGAATGCTAAAGTCTGAAACTAGTTGGTAAGACAGAGAAACCAGATAACAATTATCATTTAGTCAATAGTAATTTAAATGTATCCACTGTGGTGCAAAGACCCTACGACCCTACGAATCCTTTATGGGGCTTTCAGAGACAGGAGTATGTTTATTATTTAAATTGACAGTTCTGCAGGAGTCAAAGCACGGTTCTTTAAACACTGAGCCAGTGTCTACTGGGGGGAGGGTGCTAGAACTGAGGTACTTAAAAAAAATACTGATAAGCTCCAAGCAAAAGCTGGAAAGAGAGAGCTGTAACTACACATATAATTTAAAATGCTTTAAGCAATGATTTTAACTCCCAAAGGAATGAAACATACAGAAGAGCCATGCATGGTAACTCCTAACAGGGTAGTGCAACCTCTCGCTCTTTGTTCTTTGTATAGATAACCTGGTGTCCTACCTTACAGTTCCACAGGAATGAAGCAGGTTATTTGAAAAGTTTCTCTTGCTTAACTATATTATGGGATGGGATAAGGGAAAAGCCCTCTCACTGTGGCATACAAAACCCGCAACATATTTAGTAGGTAAATAAGCTCACTGAGATGCAAAGAAAGCAACGTGGATAGACAAGGTGTGTTTCATACTATATACCCACAACTTGGAGAGCACTACACATAGAAAGAAACGGAGCCATGAATCTTCCCTTTATCGCTTTTTTTTTTGGTTTTTGGAGGACACATAAAGGGGCTCCGCGCTCTTTCAGCCGCTCGCTGAAGGCACCCGATAAAGCGTCCGGGCAGAGTAACCCCCCAGTGCCCGAAGGTCCTGCGAGTTAGCGGCCACCCTTTCCATAAAAGTTGAAAACCAGGTAGGTTCTCCTGCTCCCCCCGCCTCCCTCGGCTCTGTTGAACTATTATTTTAAGCAAAATCAAAGAAAATTAAAAGGAAAAACAAAAGCCTTGAGGATCGCCCGGCGAAAGGCGGTAGCCGGCTGTTCCAGGTGCCTAGCAGACGGACGGCAAAGCAGCTCCTCTTTACATGGGGCTTCGTCCAACTTTAGGGAACGGGAGGGCGCAGCCCGCTCCGCACACCCCACGCCTGGCCCCGCCGCGGCCGCTTGCGCCCGGCGCCCGCGGGGTCTCCGCCGACCGCGAAGGGCTTCTCCCGGCGGCCCCACCAGCGCCAAGACAGACGCACAGACAGACACACGACCCTGGAGCGCTCCGCTCACCTACCTGCAGTCCCGATTCGCGCTAGAAAAGCCTAGCGATCGGCCGCCTCCCGTCCGGGGGGAGCTCCAGCCTTACCGCCCGGGCATCGCCGGCACACGCCCCGCGCCCCGCCAGCGCTCGGGAGCATGGAGCGGCGCCGTGCCGCGCTCCGCTCGGCTCCCCTCGGCTCGGCCGGGCTGGGGCAGCAGCCGTCCGCGGGCCCCGGCTCTCTTCCCCCCGCCTCTCTGGGAATACACCAGGAATCCGGCTAAGAGATGCTAGAGGAAGGGTGAAGTAACTGGGAATGGAGGGAAGACTTGAAGTGTTTCTCGTGCACGATTTCAGAGTATTAGAAAAAAAAAAAATTAAAAGAGGACGAAGTATGGTTGAGCTACTGGAAAAGCGGAGATGGGGAAGTCCTGCTGCCCAGTACGGCTCCGACCCCTACGCCAGCTGCGCGTGGTCCCGATTCAGCCCCGCCGGCAGACGAAGGAAGAGAAGCCGGCGCGTCCTGCAGCAGTCCCTCCGTTAGAGCATCTCTGATTGGTGTGCCTTCCACACAGAGCACGACTTCCCCTCCTGCTGCCTCCTTCTCTCTCTTGGGAAAACTAATGGGAGAGCGAGAGCTTCCCCTTCAGCAGCAGCAGCCTCCCGCGCCCAGCCTGCGCGCACCGCACCGCACCGCACCGCGGAAGGGCGCGGAGACGCCCCGGGCGCCCGGACAGAGAGAAGCAGTTCCAAGCGCGCCCTCCGCGGCAGGGGGGAGGGAGGAGGTGGAGGGAGGTGGGGAGAGGGAGAGACGCCCTTCTCCTCCCCCGTATTTATCCGGCCACTCGCGGCTCTCCTCCCCAGCCCTTACGAGGGAGCAGGTCCCAGCGGCCGCCGTCGTGTCTGACCGAGGAGCGGGGCGCAGCCGGCAGCGCCCACCGCCGCCGCCCCCG
>VZRO01003607.1:1122109-1141207 GCA_013397915.1 Daphoenositta chrysoptera | reverse complement strand
GAGAGAGCCGGGCCGGGCTGCGCAGGGCCGGGCAGGGCAGGGCAGCTGCCCCGGGGAAGGGGGGCCGCGGCTGCCGGAGCAGGGGCAGGGGCAGGAGGGACGCGGCGGCGCCGGCGGCAGCCAAAAACTGGACTGTGTCTCCCTCCAGAGGGAGAAGGGAGTCACGCACGGCAGCTCCGGCGGCGGGAGAGCCGAGCGCTCGGCCGGGCCCCTCTTCCCTGGGAGGTGGGATGGCGAGCGTGGTCCGTGTACCTGTGCTCGAGAGGTAGTGAGGAAAGGCAGTATGGGTCAGGTCCTGAAGGCCTCTTGTTTCTCTTAAGACAGCTTTAAAGATGGGTGGCGGGCCGCAGTAGTCTGCCACGACTACTGATTCTTAAGGGAAATGTTGCTGAGTGAGGATAATAAAAAGCAGAGGTTTGTAATTTAATTTGCTGTGTTCTGTGCCGTTCAAAAGCTGGTGCAGAAAAGTAGAGGGGAGAGAGCCGAAAGAGGTGAGAAAGAACCCTTGTTTGTTACAGTAATATCAGAATCAAATTCTCAGTTTTGTCCTGTAATTCTGGTCCACTCCTAGATTAAATGGGGATGAATGCATGCAGCATGGAGAAGTACTGATATACCTGATCATCTGTTGGGGTTTTTTTTAATTCCACAAGCTAATACAATGGCCAGTTCTCGGGAAAGAACCTTTTGCTGAGTCCTTAACTCTTATCACATCTTACATGATGTTGGTAATCAACTCTGTCAGAAACAGAAGAGGGAAGTGCAACAGTTCTCTTCTTGCTATTGTTCATGCTAAAGTTTTTCCATGCAAGTAAGCATCTGTAGAATGTTTGAATTTTTTTTTTCAAAGCAGATATAGACCTAAATGTACATGCAGTACAAAAATAACCAAAAAAAAAAAGGCAATGAAGGCTTAATGTTGACCATCCTGCATGCAGTAATGCAGCTGTAGGATGCATAAAAAGAGATTGGTATCAAAAGGGTAAGTTAAAAGTAGCCTGGTATGTGACTGTCACAAGCGCTGTTGCAGAAAGCACTGCAGTACACATACATGCCTGGATGCTGACTGCAGCCAAATCAAAAGGCTACTGGTTGTAAAGACAAATATGGTCTTGTCTCATTCATTGGAAGCTGATACAATAACTTCAGAATTTCCCTAGTCAGTAACCATTTTTTCTAGATTTGCAGACAGCTGAAAGATAATTTAGAGGGAACCGGAAAAAACCAAGATCGTGCTGCTATTCAGCACCATAACTTCAGGAAAAGAGAGAGATCCAGACTAAAGTGGATCCACAGGTGTAGGATGCTCCTGCCCCACCAATTCCATATTACCAGGGATCCTGAATACATAGTGGAAAGGGCAGTCTTTCCAGCTCCCTGCCTCAGTGTAGGACCACAAGTATGGCTACCGGATTAAAAGCAGTGAAAGCACACCAAAAAGCCAATGACAGCAACTGTTGCACTTCAGATGTGGCAAACGCCTTGTTACCAGAGGACCACTATTTTACCTGCATGTATCATTACAGTCAAGTTGACTGCATGTTGTAAGACGAGAAGATACTTGGTAATTTCATATTGCTGTCCTGCTGTTGCAGAAATCTGGTAAACACATCTGACGGCACAGAACTCTTTAATCATGTTAAAACAAACAAGTCCCACGCAAACAACCGAAGTAGAAGGCAAAGCAGTAAGTAAGCTCACCTGTTTTGAAACCCAAGGTTTTTGTCAGTGAAAATATTGAAAAATGTAGTCTTTGTTTCTGTCATGATGCTGCTGTGCATGAGCAGTTCCAGATCTCTTTGTACAACATCTGAAAATCTGAAAAAATCTGCAGTACTCGCACACAGCTTGTGTGACACCATGCATATGAAAGCATGTCCTGAAAGACGTGCTCTCAGGAAGCTTCTCTGCTTGCTTTCACAGTATGGTCAACACTCCTGGGAAGGACTGAAACGATCTGTTGCACCTATAGAGTGCAGCTGGTTTTACAGATGCTTACTTGGTAAGTCTGACTCATCTCCAAAGGTGCCTTTGTACATGCTGCACATGTACGATATCATAAATTTACCATTTTCTGGAAACACCAGATTGGCAGTCTTTGTCTTACACAGCCTGTATTTATATCTTTCTGACTGGAAAATCCCCAGCTGAATACTGTGGCCTTAAAACACAATACAGTTATGAACCACAATTATTACATGAATGTTCTCTCTTTATTCCTTCAGCTTGTTTCATTTTTGAGTTAGTGTCACGATTTCTTACTTTTCATTAATTTGTAGGGCTCTTCCACATGCTAAAAGACAAGCATAAAACATGAAAATGGGCATTGGCATTTGCAACAGGTGTAGTATTTGGAACAACTTCAGCATTTCCATTTCAAGGTGAACAGCACAGCATAAAAATCAGGAAAGTAAAAACTTGTTTCTGACTAGCTATATGTAGATCTGGTGTGTATATCTTTTAAACACTAATTTTACTCAGAAGCATGCATGTTCTGAGCTGCTAAATAGAAAAAAAGGAAAAATTATGTTTTGATAGCCACAGGTATATTTAGTCTCTAAGACCTGACATCAGTGTCAGTACTGTTCATTAATATCTACCAAAATTTTTGCTCTTTCATCTTTCTGAAGAGACTCCTCCCCTCCTACCACTCACCATGCTACTAATCTAAACTAAAAGTGCCAGTTTTGGCATTGCTTTTCCTTTTAGCAGTTAGGTTCTTGGCTTCTCATCTTGTATCTAAAGATTAGGATTTTGGTTGGGTCTTCCAACTATATTAATATTGAGCTTCACATACTAAAATAAGCAGCAGTTCAGACCACAGATCTCACCTGGAATACCTCAGTGTAAGGAGATATACAGTGACGTAGAATCTGATGTACAGTGGTATCCTACAGCATTCCTTTATTGCCATCCCCTAAAGCTGGGGAAGAGGAAGCAAGGATCTCAAATGTCAGCTGTTTTAAACTATTTGTGTTTATCATCCTGACAGTGTGTGAGCTGAGGCAGTCCAACAGTGCCTACAAGTGCCTACAATGTGTGTACAGACACACAGACACACAATCATGTTTGTATCACAGGTGAGAATCTGGTCCACCAAATTTAGGTTCTTTAAAAGCTCTGCTACATTCCAGATGTTCACATACAAAAATAAAAGTAATTGACTCCTGAAAAGCTGATGGAAATGAAAAGACAATGGAGAAAAGATATTCTGGGGTTCTTTAATAAGTCTCCCACAAGCATTTACTGAAATCATGCTGCTTATTGCATTTTGAAGGAAAAAAGGTTTTTAAGTCACATGCTGGAATCATCATTGATCTTTCAAAGCTTCCACATAAAATGGAAAAACTTATTGCAAAAAAATAACAGAAGTAACCAGTCTGTCCTTTCTACAACATGTAAGTTATACAGATAAACACTATAGTTGAAGGGGTTTTTACCATTTAAAAAGATTCTCCTAAGATATAAATCAAATGTATGCTTATGCATGCCAACATCAATGCTGCTTCCAGAGTAATGACATCTTCCAGGGTGGGGAAAAACAAAAACAACAACAAAGAAAAAGAAAAAGAGAAAAAACAACCTACATATACATGTATATTCAATGTAATTTTGGGAGCAAGACTTTGTTGCTTTCATTCAAGAGGAGAGAAGGCTGGGAATCAGGGAAAAAATGGGTTGAAAGACTTTTTTTAGAGCCCATAAAATATTGTGCCGGTTTGGCCAAATTTGGAGGAGAATATCCTCTGAGGGAAGGCAGGTTACCACCACTCCTCCCCCCACCAGGTTCAGGGAAAAGAAAATTTTTCCTCGAAGGAAAGTGAAGGAGAAAAAAAAAAACCTATTTATTTAACAAACACACAGAAAAAAGATAATAATGCTAAATAACAAAATCTCTCGCTGTGGAGAGAAACCTGGGAAGATTTCAGAGTCCTTCTCTGGGTGTGGCCTCTCTCCTCCTCCTTGGAGCTGGGTCGGCCTAGGCCCACCTCTGGGCCTCGGTGAAGAGTTCTCCCCAGGTGCGCTCTGATGTTGTAAAACAGTCCTGAAGAGAAGAAGAAGGAAAAAAAACGACAAAAGTCCCAGGAAAACTCTCTCCGGAGAAAAGAGCTGAAAGCTGGCTGGAAAGCAAGGTTGCTTCCTCCACACTCCCTGCTGCCGAGAGCCCAGAGAGATCTGTGTGTGTCCTTGAGCAATTGTTTTGAAAAGTCCCCTCAGTTTTTTCTCTCCCACCTAGTCTTAAAGGCACAGAAAAGCACAGGATTCATCTTCTGGGCATAGAGTGGCATTAGGGGATACACATCATAAAGTCACCCCAAGACAAAAGGGATTTGTGGAAATCTGGTTGCGCTGAAGATCCAAATCCCAGTCATGTGTGGGCTGACTTCAAAGTTAAATCAGGTTTCTCAGGGCTGTGTCCAGTGGGTTCAGATACCGCCAAAGACAAAGATTATGCTTATGGCTCTTTGTCCATTTTCCAGCCTTTGACCTCCCTCACTGGAAAGGTTTTCCTTCCTTACATCCAAACAAATTTATCTGAATTTCTCTTCCTGCCTTTTGTGTCAGTTGCCTCTCAACCCTTTGCTGTGTACTTCCAAGCAGCCTTTGGCTCCATTTGCCCTGCAACCAGCCATATGTAGTTGAGTACAGCAGTTATTTCTCCCTTTTCCCTTCTTTAAAGAGCCTGAGCAAACACAGCTATCAGTTTTCTCATATGCCATGCCTTCACCACTGCTAGGACACATGGCTGGCTCATGTTCAACTTGTTCACCAGTGTCTCCAGGCATTTTTCTGCAAGAATGTTTTCTAGATAGTGCCAAGCTTGTACTATTGCATGGGGTTATTCTGTCCCAGGTGCTGGACTTGCATTTGTCTTTGAACTTTACGAGATTTCTGTGAGCTCAATTCTCCAGCATGTTTTGAGCCTTCTGAGCAGCAGCCTTGGCCTCCAGTGTATTTATTGACAGCTTCCCTGCCCCAGCCAGCCAGCCATTTCATTGTAGATGGCAATTAAGTTAGTAGGGCAGAATTTGTCTCTAGTAAATCCATTTTGGCTATTCCAAATCACCTTCTTGCCCTTCATGTGTGTGGAAATTACTTCCAGGAAAATTTTCTCCATAATCTTCCTGCAAAATGACCTCCAGTTCCCCACATCCTCCTTCTTGACTTACTGAAATTGGACATATTTACTATTTTCCAATTATTTGGGACCTTCTCCTGTCACCACAATCATTTGCAGATGTTGGAGAGTGGTCCCATAATGACATCAGCCCTCTCCCTCAGGGCATTTGGACACAGCTGGTCCCACAGACTACTGTACATCCACTTTGCTTAGATGGTCCCTATTGATCGTCTCCTATCAGGGGTGATACTTTACTCCCCCAAACTCACAAAGAAACCCTGAGATGAATGCTGTTTGCCTGACTTACCCCATGGAATATCATATGATCAGGTCTTATTCTATTTCATCAAAAAGAGCAAAACCCCCCAGACTGTGAGAACTGTTGCTATTTTGAAATATAAAGATGCTTCTTCCTAATACTTTGTAAAGCACCTAAGCTCCCTAAAGGGGAAAGATTTAAAAACTTGCACTCCTCATTTCTCATTTGCTACCTCCTGACAAGTCACTACTGAGCTTTTTAGATCTTTTATATATCATCATAAGGCACCTTATTTTCTCTATGCATTTGAGACCCTATGCTGCCAGGCATAGCTTCTGAATCTTGCTCTGGGTGAAGCATGTACAGAAAAAGGTGTTGCAGTATTTCATGCCATGGCTTCTACATTTCTTTTTGAATCTAGACTGTAATTGCTGTGAAAAGCAGAAAAAAAAGAATACTAGAAGAATTCAGATCAAAAATAGAACAATACTTGGCCAATTCACCTTTTGCATTTAGTCTTATATTTTCTTTTTAACAAATTATTGACTTGGCTATATTAAGTATTTCATAAGTAACAGGTTTATTACACCAAAGGAAGAGTTCATAGGCCAAATACTTGGGGGTACCTACAGGGCTTTATTGCACAGCAAAGTTGTTAATGACAAGAATATTAAGTGTAGTGTCATCTTATTTGAGGTAGAATAAGTATTATTCACATGTTTGGGAAAAGCCTCAAACTATTCCAGAAGGCAATATCAGCTATTTTCCATTTTTTCTTTAAAAAAAAAACAACCAAGTATCCCTCCATCTGCATCTGTGGGACTTAGAACAGCAAATAGAAACAATCACTAAATCAGGCATCCAGAGAAAGAAAAACGAATAAAATCAAGACCAAAAGTGTCCACATACACCTGGCCTAAATTTGGGTTACTATATTACAGAGGTCATTCATGCATGCATTTTTCCTGATCTGATACTATATGATAGTTCCTATTTTCCTGTGTATCAAAAAGCACCAACTCTTGCAGTCATGCTACAAAGAACTCCAAAATGAATCAATGCTTTATCCTTGGTTAGTATGTTTTGTTTCAATTTTACATTTAAGATTATATTATAGACAAAATAGGAAACAAAGCAGACCTTCTTACCTAGTGAAATTTTTCATTCAATTTTAAAATAAATATAATTATTTCCAAAAATATGTATTGAATTATTTTAATTAATTATGTTTACATAATTAAATTATATTAAATTATATTAAAGGAGACCTTGTGAAAACAGGGGGTTAGGCAGACCAATAGTAGTAAGTAGGAAAGTAAGTTCAGTGTGATTTCACAAAACAAGTCATACTTATTTTTGTCTGAAACAAGGGTAACATGTCTTGGCAGACTTGTGAATTCATCTACAAGAAGGATTAGACTTCACTGTAGACATTCATGGTGCCCTTTATTATCTCATGATGCAGCATTTTCTAATCTGTGCAATGTTGTTTTAAAAACAGGCATCACATTTTCTGGTAAAAAAGGTGTCAAAACTTGTTAGCCCAGTCACTCAGTTCTTTCCAGGCTGGAGATAAACTAAGGTGTTGTCAGATGTGTTGTTTGCTGAAAATCAAAAGGTCGCCTGGGTTATTTTTGCCCTGTTTAACAGTTACAAATCACTTTTTAAACAGTATCATCCAAATTTCAGAAAGTAAGTTTAGTTTATTTTAATGAAAGGAAGAGTGCATTAAATTATTAAATAGGAATAAGTTGTTCTGTTCCCCAGTATTTCTGATTTTAAGTCTTTCTTCCTCTAAGTTTTAACCACCTATGTTTTAATGAAGGAAGGAAAAATAAAATTGCATTCAGGCTTGTGTATGTGCATTAAAAAACATTACAAGATGGCCTAAAGGTTGCTGAAGACTTTGCATTTTATGATGTTTTAATAGTAAGGCAAAAAGATGTATTTTGATATCATCTTTCTGCATACTGAGTATGGGCAAAAGTAGAGCTTTTCAAGAGTCAAGAGCAGAATAAGTAGTATTGTTTAGAATATTACCATATTTATTCCAAAACCTGAGGGGGAAAAAGTGGGCAGTGGAGAAGAGAATGGGATCAAAACATAAATAGAATATGATAATTTTAAAATGTTCTGAATTGAAGATTTCAAGATATTTTCAAATGCATAACCAAAAGGAAACACTTCTTCTTGTTTTTGAGAGAAGAGAACTAAAGAGCATTTCAGCTTGGCTGAAGACAACCAGCTAGTAATGCTTCTGATTAATACAGAATCAAAAAAAATCCAGTCCCTATATATAAAAGGTTACATTATCTATTTAGAGTTGATATACCTTTCAATGAGATTACAAATGTGGAGCTAATGGATTACATAGTTAATAGTCTGAATATAAGTAATTTCTCTTGTGTAAATATGGTAGAAAATTATAGATACCATGTCAGAATTACGGCCACTTAGATCTTAGGATGTGCAGGGCTAGGAAGTCAGACTGACTTTGCCTTCCGTCTCAAGCCTTTCCTCCTTCATCACACGCATGGCAGGAAAATAAAGGATGTGTGCCTTTGAATTTTTCTGCTTTTATGGCTCTGATTGAGTGATTCCTTTGAAGGTAGTAGTAGACAGCCTTTTCAGGGCTTGGACTGCATGGAGGCAGGGCACTGTGATGCCGTGGTGCTGCTCAGAAGACTTCATGTGTGCCTCTCTCCGTGTTAGAATTAAGTCCACCCTCACCTGACAGCAGTGAAATTAGTTTCTCGTTACCCATGCTAAACTTGTGGGTGGACATAAATGACACCACCTGACTCCTGCACATGCATGCCCTGCCTGGCATTCATCATCCTGCCAAAACATTTGCCCTGAGGGACTGAGTGTTTCACTTCTGGCCAAGTTGCAGAACTCCACCACCTGCCAGATTGCCTCACATAGCAAGTCAGTTCAAATTTCCATTCCTTTGTCACCCACAGGGCATCATAAACATAGGATAAGCATCTTGGATTGATCTTGGATGTATGTAATTCTCATTTTCTGAAACCCAGCCCAAACATAATGTAAGGATGATAAGCAGTGAGGGAGCTCTAGATCCTTGAGCATGTATCTTTTATGATCATGAGAATAATTTGGACATTTTTGTTCTGATCAATGACTAATCATGTATAGTTTTATTTTAAAAATATATCTTAGGACCAGTAGTTTCTGTATGCACTGTGATCCTGAAATTCAGTATTCACAATGAGCAAAATTAGCACTTTTACTTGTGGTTGGGGGACACAGATCCATAGTAGCTGCAGTGTCAGGCTGGTATGCTGGGATTTGGCAACTGGAAGCATGTTCAGTGCTTAGAGCTTGGTGTGGGAAAATTTTCTTTCCCAAGCAATTCAGAGGTATCTCAGATGTCTCTGCTCTACACAGAAGGCATGGCCTGAGATGAGGAGAGATGCTGCTGCTAGCGTGATTAACCCACTATATAAACATTCTTTGTTTTCCTCCCACTTTAAGCTTCATGGCATATCTGTTGCTCCTGACAGCCACCAGAGTTACCTCCTTATCCACAATTGCCCTGGTTTTCACTGCCATCAAGCACCCACAAATGTCAGAGAAGCTCATGCAGTTCCGGGGCAGGGATTTCTGAAAAATTCAGAGCAAGTATTGCAATGGAGAGGTTTTGCCAGCAGATGTCAGAAGGCAGAACGCAGACAACACACTGCCTCACTAAATCCTGGAAAATGACTTTTCGGTCCTTTTATGCTTCCCCTGATTGCCTTATCCACTCCTTCTCTGCTGGCACATATATGCATAATCATACAGAAAGAAAATCACTAAGGGAACACAGGCTTGGGGGTTTCTTTTGTTTTCATTGCAGCTGTACACATATAGAGAAGATCCAATACCCTGTTAAGCTTCACATGACATATGCAAGAAAAAGAGTTGTCTGAACTTTGAAGTTGCTAAACAAGCTGAATAATAACAAGTTCTGTGAGCTCTAGAACTAATGAAGTCTCGTTTTTTATGGATTTTATCTCATGGTTTATTGAAGCTTTTGCTTTGCTGTGAAACTTAAAATCTTTGCTTTTTTGTGTAATGGTGATCCCAAGGGACAGGTTTTCAGAGACATGCTGACACATCTTTCTGTGGCTTTTCTCTTTTCTTCCCAGGCATCCTTCCTTACTGAAATGGAATAAATTTAAGGCTACTACCCATCTCTCAAATTTTGTTGAAGTCACATGGGGCTCCAAAACGCACAAGGCTTTCTTCTATAGGAAACCTAGCAAAAGAAAATGCAAGGACAGCTTAATCTATTACAGACTCAGATTAATGAGGCCATTTATTTCATAGTATAACTCTGCTAGAATTACTTAAACACCTGAAATTTCACTGGCAATTTAAATGTTCCATTAAGTATTCTGATGATTCCTCATTTTTCTACCAGATTATGAATTTATGGAATATACATCAATCTCTGCTTTGAAACCCTGTTCCTGTGACCGCAAGTTAGTAGGTTACCTCCTCTCCCTTGTTTCTCCCTTCTTTCCAGAACAGAGAGTAGATAGCATGAAATGCCATCCTGTACATCATTTCCACATCTCTCCAGCACAACCAAACAGGCATCACTGCTATAAGAGAAAGAGAGCAATTTGCCTTCTACTGGTGTCCTGTGACTTCCAGCTGAAGTTACTCTGAATTTCTACAATGATCTCAGCTAGAATAAGATTAAACACTCAGCACTTTTCTCTTAATGTGAGTTTGTGCTTATTCCACCTCTTTTGATTTTGTGTTTTTACTATGCCAAATTAATGAGTTTTGTTTTATTATTCTACCATATTTTTAAGCTTTGATTAATATGTACATACTCTTAATATGTACATAAAATTAGTTTGATTTTACTAGCTATTGTTTAAATTAACACCCATAAATTAATATCTTTGTATTGTGAAGTGTTTTTTGTTGCATTATAATGGTTACTTATCCTTCCTGACCTGAGATTACATTGCATCATAAAAATATAGCAACAGATTTTAAAAATTAAATAGAATTTGTATGAAGCATGAATAATAGTCATGTGGACTCATCTATATTCATCTATAATAATGATCCCTTTTGAGCTATTTTTACAGAAATGGGTCAGTTCTGTAAAAATTTAGAATGTAGCTAAACAGACTTTGACAAGACTGAAACATTAAATTTTATCACTTTCACATTTAAAATATCATCCTCATCAGATAGATTCAGAGCCATTTCAGTGTCTGCTAACACAACTGTACAATTACTAATGCAGTTGTGGGAGTCATACAAGCAAAATTTCTTAATGGTACACCTGGAAATTGCACACATAGGTAAGTGCAAGCCAATTTACTCTTTATGTAAACAAGTCCAAGAATGATGATGACAACTTCTCAAATGCAAAGTCCATACACTTCATTAATTTTCTGGAGTTAGATTTGGGGGTGTTTGCCATGCATTTCAGTGATTTTTTTAAATGATGTAATATCAACACAACACAAGCCAATACAAGCCTTCCCTTCACCCCCCTCCACACTGTCACAGCTTATGCTTATGCTCAGCTCACCTCCACTCTGACATCCCTGTCCCAGTGCAAGTTCTGTCTGTGATGGTAGCTTGTTCTTCATTTCCACTCCTCTCCTGTATTATCAATTAATCCTCTATTATCAACATATTCTCATTACATCTTTTTAGGCCAGTGAGTCCATTTATGGAGACGTCTGAATCGATCAGAACCACTGATAGTATATATAAAATTTTAATGTCGTAGTTTTAACGAGACAATATTTTTGAAGTACTTACACTAGTCTTCAAATGCACATCCTGCTTACTCTAAATAAAACTCAAACCAGCTTAGCTGAATTGTCTCAAGAGTGTAAAAGCAGGTTTCCCACTTGCCATTATCAGCCTTCAAAGAGACAAACAGGTGGACAAGAAATGATGGAAACAGGCTTTCCAGCACAAACTGAAACTAATGACTCTTGGGCTGTCACAGATCAGGAGGGAAGAACAAACGGTCAAGAAAAATGGTTTTGCTTCTAGGAGTGTAATAAGTTAAGCTATCTCATCCAGTCCAAACTGAAAGCACACAAGTATAGTGGTGTTCTAGTGTATGGAAATCCAGACCTTCAGATGTTTTCTTGAATAAAAGCAACACTGAGTTATACCAGGCAAATGACTTCAATTCTGTAGGCTGTTGGATCTAGCTAAATCTAATTGAAGTCTGTGTGTCTGTCCTGGGCAGATCATGGAGGATCATATTCCAGTATTCCTGCTTGAATTAATAAAATGTGCAAATGGATGGGGAGATGAAAATTCACCATTTTTTCAGAAAAAAACCACTGCCATACAGAATCCTGCCAAAAGGACCAGGATGCAGAAGTATGGATGACAAAAGGCTGAACACACATTTAGTTTAAAGAAACCACAGCCTCATCCTCAGTTTAATTGCTTCTAGCCTCAAGCACCTTTTTACACTGGATATTTCCCTATATATTCACATAGATCACCCCAAACAGAAAGGGTGAGGAGAGTTTCTGTGAGGCCTACAAGGTTAATGCACTGAAAATGACATCTCAAGAGGAAAAAAAGTATCCAGCAAAACTTGACCATTGTGCACAGCCATAGTGCTTCAGCCAAAGTGCTAGTCTCTCTTGCACTGCAATACAATCCAGGGAAGTTCTCTAAAATGTAGAAAACCGTGTCCCTTTATATGCAAATATTAACTGTAAAATAAAAAACACAAGGATGAGCACAAAAGCTGCAGGACAGTGAGAACAGTGTCTTGCGACTCTGACTTTTGTCCACTTTAAAAACCAGGTCCCACCACTGGTGCAAAAGTCAGGCCTCTCCAGCAATTGTCCTGCTCCAGCATGCTTGTATTTAGATGCAGGGAGATGAAAAGGGAAGGACAAGGAGGCGTGGGGCAAATGGGGGCAACACCAGAGCCTGGGGGATGTGGCAGCTCTGACCCAGAGCTCTTTGAAACCACTTCTGCTTCATCATTACCTCAGGAAAAAAAAGAAAAAGAAAAAAAAATTACAAGATGTTTTATGCATTTGTTCAAAGATCCTTGTAAATTCAAAAGGAAAGAATTTAATTTTACAGGGTTGACTGCCAATCAGTGATTTTTTTTTTTAAAATACAATATAGGTTGAAGGTCATTCCAAATGCCAACACTAAAATAATTTTGTCAGTATCTGAACCTATAGTGACTGACCATCCCCTGAAGTACTTCAGACTATTTCTTTCAAGGGAAATCTTGAATCATCTACAGTATTTATATCAAACTCCAAAATAATTAAAAAAGCATATCTATATTTCCATTGCTAATGTGGCCCATTTAAAAAATTTTATTTATTCTTGTGCCAGCTAGCAAAAACAAAAAAATGGAACACAAATTTTTGCAGTCTGAAGCAGAGAGCAGAATACACTTTGTCCCAAGCACAAGGTTTAGATGTAGACGGGGGTTAAAGCTACAAAGTCAACAAGGTAAAGAGATAAAACAGGTGCCTGAACACTCCTGTTGATATATACCAAGGAGTCTAGCTATATAGATAAGCACATTTTCAGACACAGACTTTCCCATTCCCATTCCCTCTTCCTCCCCCTAAATCCTCAATCCTGTGCCTTGGATCTGCTTTCAGTCTGGATCAGCCATGTGCACTGCAGGAAAATACCTGAGACTTAGCTCTCCCTAAGTACTCTGTGGCAATTAGAGTCCAAGCCCCTGTTAAAATGCTTCTTGCTCGTGCAGGAAGGAGAAGGTTTTAAAGTTCATTTTCCCTAAAGCAGCAGTGAACCTGAACTCCAAACCCCACATTAGCCAACCAAACCCCTGTTCACCACCATCACCAACTGCTGTATTTCCCACCAGGCTGGAAGTGCAAATCACTTTCCCATGTACTATTACGAGAGGCAGTTTGATCCCATTGCAGAAGGTGAAAGAGGCTTTTTGTGCAACAGGTTCCAGGATGACTGGATTTTATGTATGTACCACAATTTGCCATTGTTTCCTCTCACTATACTCCTGCATGCACTCAACAAGGGACAACACTGACATTCATAAAAACAAGTTTCCTTTTTCACTTACTCTGTGAAAAATTCTCTAATCACCAAAAGCTCCTGCAGCTTCTTCTGGAATGACAGAGCAGCAACTCAAGAATTTTTCAATTTCTAAAACTTCTCTGTGTCTGAGATATTTTGATCTAAATATTTATTTCTCAGTCAAAATGTTTTATTCTTCCTTTTACAGATGCGCTGACGCTCTACTTTGAAAGTTTTTTGCTTTACAAGATTGTGTGCATATATTTTCAGGTTAAAATAAGTCTAACCAGATTCCATAGTAACAATAATGTTTTATTCCAAAGGAGGTTTAGAAAAGGAAAGCAGAAACCAAATATCTAAAATGTACAGCATTAAAATATACCTTTATGTAATTCTGTGCGAGACATATAAAAAATAATATACCTTCAATGAGATATTTCCTTAATGGTTGTCATTCATTCACAAACATGTTTGTGAATGTAAAATGTGAAGTTGTTCTAATGCATTCAGTATATTGCTGCATGTTCTGTTGGATTCCAGTGATACCTCGTTAATAAATTGAATGTGAATTTATTCATACTTTAGATAACCAAACAGCAAAAATATACTGAAGCAAGTTTACTTGTGCCAACAACATTTAGTTTTGCAACTTGTCTGTTGGCTGTATTAGGTCCTGCTACAAATCTCACCATTATCTCCTGCCACTTAAGCACCAATATTTTCTTGAATAGCAGTCTATTTTTAGCACACAATGTGCAAATCTTACAAAACCTAACTTCTACATTGTGTTTAGATTTCATACATCTCCAACACCTAGTGCTTAAAGCCTACATTATGAATCATCCTTTTAAAACCATGGCTCTTGAATTACATTGTTGACACGTTTTGTGCACAATTAATGCCCTTAATTTTATCTCTTGCCTTCAAAACAAAACAGGTCGTTTAGTAACCACACAGGAGAAAATTTGGATCCATTCTGATGTGCAAATCAAATACAGGAATTGACAACAGTTTTGACATAGCAGACAACCATGGCTAAAACCATCATACCTTTGGAATTAGTTTCTGTGTTTAAAATTCCTAAAGGAAGAACATTTTTGAAGACACATACAAATGCTAACTAATTTGTAGCAATCTAAAATAGGGTGGGTTTTTGTGTCGAAAAAACCATTGAATTCAGGAAATGGGAAGTAATTTTATCTTGTGGAAAATGGGTAATTATTGCTTACATTAATATCTGATCAGTCATAAAAAAGCTTATTTTTCAGACATTCTTATTTCAAGTCCTGGGTCATTAGAATTTAACATATATTCAAGCATACATTAAACACATGACTAGGAATAATAGGAATACAATTTATGAACTACATTTGTTAATGTAAAACATAATTTTAAAATTTCTATGTAGCATATTTGCATATATTTCTTTTAATTATTTGCATAGTGTAATTAGAAGTCATTCCTCAGAAAATTAAAAATAAAAAGGAATGCTCACCAATATTTTAAAAATTCAATATTGGAGAAATTGGAAGAAACTGGCTTTTCTTACATTGTCATTAAATTAGGAATACTTCTGTGACACCCTTTGTTAATCTCACTGAACTCTTCTCTATCATCATTCCCCTATATTCACATCTACGATCTTTCTGACTTAACTTGTCCAGGATACCTGATCCTAGGCTTAGTACATGAAGGCAAGAAGGTAAAAGAAAAACTGAGCATGTAGCTTTATACATATTTAAAAACTATCCATTCCTTTTTCAAGAGTCTTTGTCTCTCATATGAAAGATAATTTTGGTAATACTAAATTTGGTAACAACTACTAAAAATGTAGAAAAATGTAACAGTCTGATTAAATCGACTGAATAGAAAACCAACATTTTTAAACGTTGGCTTTTTTCTTATCCCAACAAAAGTGTGTTATTGCAATAAAAGCTGATCATTTCAATTCCATTTAGCTGAAACAAGAGTTTAACATGGCTATGTTCAGTCTCTGGGAATGAGGCAGGCGATGCACAGACTGGATTAGGAATATGATTCAAATCTACAGTGCAGTGCAGTCATAGTTTTATGTCTGGGACAGAAATGGGTATCAACGACCTGATATTTCTCCACCTCTCAGTCTGTCAAATTTATCCTGCATTTTCTTTCTCTCTTTAAAAAAAAATGTATATTCTTATCTGCTTCTGTCCATCATTCAACTCATGCTTTCTTGGGTTCCCCCAACTTTGTTAAGTACTGAATTTTTGTTCCTGTATCTTCCCCTCATGTTTACCTTACAGAAGCCCTGCTTTGTCTTGTTTAACTTTAGTCCACAGCTATTTCTGCTTTCTTGGCTTTTTTACTGAACTGCTTCAAAAAGGCTTGCAATTCCATCACTATTTAAAAATTACCAACTTCCATACAGTAAAAAAAAAGGATAGGGAACAAAAGCAGCGGTGGTGTCACTAGTAACTGACCTTTTGCTCCACTTTGAATTCACAAAAACAAATTTGGCTAGTAAAATTAGCTCTGTAAGTGTTTCCATCAGATTTCTCCACCAAAAGTGAAATTACCTATGTTTTCTTAACTGTATGTGTGAACTCTACATAGAAAATACACTCATCGTATCCATTCTAATACGCCAAGCTCTATGTCTGATGCAGGTTCAAACTGAAAAGGAAATTCACATGGCCACCAGTGGCTGTAAGCTCACCATAGACCACTGGGGAGGGGAATCTGAAGCCCTCTTTTCCCCCTCCACAAATTCACAAATGTGGTGTAGGTGGTTGTCCTGGTTCTGACCAGGACTGGGTTCACCTTGCAGTGGCTGGGAGAGGGCATGGCCAGGACCCGGGGCTTATTCTGTGCCACCTCATGTCCTTGCCGGTGGTGGGGGAAAGGGAGTCTTCCTGGGGCACGGAGTACCTTCTGGCCAGCTCAGGGAGGCAGAGGGAGCAGGGGTGTGCTGCTGGTTCTGAGCCAGAGGGAACGCTTGAGGTGGTGTGGCTGCGGTCAGGTCGAGCTCTGCCATGAGCACTTTTGCATGTGAATCACTCTCTGTCTTTTGTACACTTTTGTTGTTAATATTCTTGCTGTTACTGTCCATTTTTTTAGCTCATTGCTGTTTCCAATAAATTGTTCTTATCTCAACTGTGATTTTCACCTTTTGGGCTTCCAATTCTCCTGTCCAGCCTCGCAGCGGGAGGGATGAGTGAGTGGAAGGGAGAACAAGCAAGCAGTATGTGGTTTGGAGAGTCTCAGTGGGAGCACTAAATTGGGAAGTACCACTCTTAAACCATGGCAGAAAATACCATTGAAAGAAAATAAAAAGTGGTGAAGTGAATTATTCTGTATTACCTGTGAGTGAGACTTGCAGTTGCCTGTAATTTTTACAGAATTGTTTGTGTACAGAAGTTTCCACTACTGAGATGCAGGGCTTCTCATATTCCCAAAAACCAAGTCATATTTTAAGCTTAGTTAGCCAAGTCCACTAATTGACTTGAAAACAAGAACTGAGAGCTCAAACTTTATGTCGTATTGGGAATCAATAGAATCATCAGTTTACACCGTTTGTTATCTGTAGCCCACTTGCTGAATGTCTGTGCTGCTGTACACAGTATTAATTGCATCCTTTTTTAGGATCAAGGTTTAGAACCACAAAAAAAATGTTTATAAAAATTCATCTGTTAGCAATGAAGTCAGGCAAGGATGAAGGCCCTCTGGTAGCTGGAAAGCCTGCCACCTCAGCTAGTTTTACAATATCCTGCATTCACTTATATCACGAGCAGTAAGCTATAAATCTGTATTACAAATGCTTAGGTTTCATTAGAGAAGGTAGGTCATTCATCACTATCTTCATTGCTGTTTCTGTTTACCAGGCGGTTTAAAATTTAAAGATTCTCAGGCACTGTCTAGGACAGAGGTATTTGGAAACAATGCCTTGGCAGCTGATAAAGCTTAAAAATCCCCCTCAGATTTAACACAAACATGCATTTTCCAAAAATGTGAGTTAAGCTTAGGTACTGTTCCAGTATGAAAAACACAATTGCTTCACATGAAGCACTGGTAGTCCCAGAAAGAGTCTTACTCTTGTCTCTCCTTGGCAATTCTTGAAGCTCTGCTTCAAATGGCACATTGTATGCTTTGCTGCCTCTATTTGTAGTCCCTGATACCTGTCTAGCATCCGTTTCTGTACCACAAATAGACTGAACTCAGGAATAGGAGATCTTTCACTGAGTAACTGTAGTTATGCAACACAAAGCACAGAGGCATGGGTGGCTCCAAGTGAAACTTTTGGCAAAGTAAGTTGTTGATGGTCCTGCTACAGCCTGATGAACACTGAAGCTGTTCTCCAGCACGGTGGATTGAGAAATATTTTCCCCAAAATTTCCATGAAAATATCATTTCTGTATAAATTCAAGTTAGGCACAGAGATAACTCTCAGAGTGTAAAACACTTTTCTTAGCTGTCAAGCCCTGGTGTGTGTAGGGTGGGAACTTGTCAAAGTTCCTTCTAAACTTGGAGATTTTAACCCAGAAATTTATTCCTGAAGTGGTTGAAAACCTTTTTCTTGTTGTCCAGTTCAGTTTTCTCTCATTAAACGTAGCCATTAGATCCGCAGCTCTCCCTAACATTTATCTTTTACTTCCTTGACCGTCTTTCTGGAATTTCACATTCCAGCTCTTAGAGAAGCCATTAATGTCATCACCAGTTGCTCTGAGCTCCTGGCAGTTCTTACATATTCGATACGATTTTTGTATTACACAAAGGATTTTGTCTTTATTTCAAGATCACCATCCTCACTGATAATCCTGATAAAATACTTACTTAGCTTTGTTCTACCATGTCTGCATAACAGCTTTACTTCCATTTTTTTTTGCAGTGCATGTATCTAAGTAGCACTTTTCAGTGCTGTTTGTAACAGCTACATGCTACTAGATTCTACGTGCTAATTAGCTAATAATGCCTAATAGCTTATAATACATGGCTGGCAGCCTAAGATACATCCCTGGTGTTAGTCACACAATGCAGCAGGCTGTAATGACCTGGGAAGAAGAAGGGGGTTAGGTACACAATTGCAGGCATTACACATAAACCGGTCAGATCTACAAGAACTGACTCTTGTTTTCAGATGTTTGTAACCAGCACCCCAGCCCTAAATCCCCCCACCATTTTTATTCTTTGAAATCTCTGTACAAACGGGAAGACAGAGGTTATGTAATGTAATATATGGCCTTATCCTTTTTTGTGTGTGCGTGAAATGCCAAGCAACAGGTTGCACTGTTTGCACAAGGTTCATGTAAGAGTGACTGAAACAAACACAACAAATTACCCCTTGGTTTCTGCAAAGGTCTGGAAAAGCTAATGCGAGTCACACACACTATTTGAACCCGCAACAGTATTTGCACAGCACAGACGGTATCATCACATGAATTATGGTGATCCAAACCACTCATCTGGCAGCGAGGCGTGAGGGCTCTAATTGAGCGCGCGCTCCCATTAAGGCACCGAGGGAAATGTCGCCTCTCGGGGCGGGGGGCACGGGCCCGGAGACCTCCCGGCCGCCAGGGGGCGCAGCGCCGCGCGGGCCGCCCCGGCCGCGGCCCCGCGGCTGCTGGGAAGGGCGGGGCCGCGGCCGCCCCCCGCAGGCGTCACTCCCAGCATGCAGCGCGGCGCGCTCCTGCCCCTGCCC